>SMSQ01026110.1:83009-142571 GCA_019453375.1 Ctenoplectra terminalis
TCGTTCTCGATATTCTCGCTATAAAACACTATCGCATCGAAAGAGAATTCAGTCGAAGAAGTCAGTTTTTATTGTTTATTTCGTAAGAAATAAGCTAGGAAAGAACGGTATTCCTTTAGTCATTTAAAATACCCCGCTTAAGTTGTTACGTTCTATCGAATAGCACTAATCTTTTATTGTACATGCATGTCGCAAGACGTTTTTATTTTCAAAGTGTCTTTTGCATGTGCATGGTACTCTAACGTCGCCGTGTCACGTGAACCGTCTTCTTTTTAGGATATACTATATTTCAGCGATATAGTTACATATATATTTTCATATTCTAGATCTGCAGTTGAATAAGCAGTATATCATTGTTACGTAGCGATATGTTACGTTTATGTAGAGTTTAACGAATCGGAATATCTAGAATATCTAGAATATCTAGAATATCTAGAATGTCTAGTGTATCGGTATGTAGTATCGAACACTACGTACGATGTATCGAGCGGTGTTACCAATATACATATGTAATAGTTTCCTAAAAACCCGTGGTAAATCGTGTTATCCTATTTCGTTCGTTTATAAGATAAGTTTTTGCAGTTAAATTATGTCTCGAACATCGTTTGTTCCAGACAATTGTTGAATTGTGATTTTTGTTAAAATTTTTATTTTCGATCGTCTTGATTTATTCTAATTTTCGTTCACGTCTCATTGCTATCGGAACAATTCCATCTGCATACATAGCGTGCATCTTCACCCGAAATTGCATACAAAAACGTGTGCCTTTACATGTATTTTATCCTTGCCGAATTTACTGTGTCCTATCGTAGAATATTAGAATCGTGCGTGTACACGTCAACACGCGCATAGTCCATTGCTCGGACTCGACTGCCAAAGTTAGTTTTGTCTTAGCGATAAGGTAAATGTTAGTCACGTTATTTCCTCTACGTTCCATCTAATTATCGATGCTTTCTTTTCTAATTTCGTATACGTTTCGCTACGACTTTCCTTTACGATAAAATCGACCAGAAAACATTGTAAGAAACCTATATATTTGTTCGTAGTGTCTTCTCAATCAAAGATTTATGATAATTCGAGTCGGTANTCTAGAATGTCTAGTGTATCGGTATGTAGTATCGAACACTACGTACGATGTATCGAGCGGTGTTACCAATATACATATGTAATAGTTTCCTAAAAACCCGTGGTAAATCGTGTTATCCTATTTCGTTCGTTTATAAGATAAGTTTTTGCAGTTAAATTATGTCTCGAACATCGTTTGTTCCAGACAATTGTTGAATTGTGATTTTTGTTAAAATTTTTATTTTCGATCGTCTTGATTTATTCTAATTTTCGTTCACGTCTCATTGCTATCGGAACAATTCCATCTGCATACATAGCGTGCATCTTCACCCGAAATTGCATACAAAAACGTGTGCCTTTACATGTATTTTATCCTTGCCGAATTTACTGTGTCCTATCGTAGAATATTAGAATCGTGCGTGTACACGTCAACACGCGCATAGTCCATTGCTCGGACTCGACTGCCAAAGTTAGTTTTGTCTTAGCGATAAGGTAAATGTTAGTCACGTTATTTCCTCTACGTTCCATCTAATTATCGATGCTTTCTTTTCTAATTTCGTATACGTTTCGCTACGACTTTCCTTTACGATAAAATCGACCAGAAAACATTGTAAGAAACCTATATATTTGTTCGTAGTGTCTTCTCAATCAAAGATTTATGATAATTCGAGTCGGTATCGTTTCACCGTAGAATAATTTGCATACGAACGAACGTACCTCTGTTCGAGTCTTGCCAAAAAAAGAGGAAAAGAAAAAAAAAGAAAAAATAAAGAAAAATAAGAAAAAAAAGAAAAAAATGTTCTATGCAATGGGATAAACAGCGTTGCAAAACTAGTAACGTTAACTGTTTCTTTTTCGAAGAATTAAGTGACGAATTCGAAACGTTACATTAACAGGTACTTATAATTAGTGAAAATTAATTTGTAACGTTTATTTTGCCAAACGAACTCGAGATCTAATAAACATCCCAGATTCGAGCAATCGATCTATCGTGTACTTGTTTTCGATCCTATTGTACTTAACGATCTATAAGACATTTTATTACCAATTATTGCTTTTTCCTCGTTTGTAAATACAAATTTATTTTTAATACAGCCGAAAGTTGCTTTTTCTTTTTATTTACATCCTTTAATTTGCGTGACTACGTATTCGTGTTACTTGCACGTTGCAATTGCAGTGTACCTTTGATATTTCGTCCTTTTTGTATACCCATTTCTATAATACAGCAGAGCAGATCGAAATAAAGCGGAGAACCAATTTTATAAAATTTTGAATTCCAAATAGTTACCGCTTCATCAATTGAAATGTTTCTCGCTATTTTTTTCCTTTTTTAATTAATTAATTAATTTATTTATTTTATTTTATTTTTTTCGTCAAACTAACTTCGCGACGTTTCACGAGTTAAAAATTTTATTTTAAAATAAATCGTTAAACCGAATAAATTTTTAACCGATACTTGAATTTTTTCCCACGAGAGAAATATATGTTACGCTACACAAATTGATAGATACGAATCGAAAGGGAACGAATATATTTCCTACCTTCGTCTGCTCTGCTACGATTTGTACGATCCGAAATAGTTTGTAAACGATTAATTCCTGACTGCAGACGCGATGAACGAGGAGTCCGAATTGGGTACGATGTCCAGTTTGAGCAGTCGTGAGATATTCAACAACAATAATAGTAACCACAGCAACAACAATAACAACGGTAAAACAACCGTCACAAGATACATACACATTAAACACGCGGACTCATCGGTTAAGATTTTTAGGGAAACAACTGTTTGATAATCGAACCTATCGAAATTACGTGAAATGACGTTTCACCAACTTCCTTGTTGGAATGTACAATAGGTATTTTAACAGTGTCATCATTCGCCGACAACTGATCTTTGTACACACGGATCTAACGCGACGGTTTCGAAATATACCGATAGTCGAATCGATTCGATTATCGATTCTAATCTACTAGTCGCGTTCGATCGATAATCATAAATCGCATAAATCGCAAGTTTACTCGCGTATGTGTAAACCCGCGCGGTTTGAAAAATTGGAGCAACACGGAAGCAACGTAAACACTGCGATTACGAAATAGTTTGTACACCGAACGAACACATGTTTTGCGGCCAACATATGGGCGACGATTGCCGCGAATAGCCGAGCGTGCGCCCTCGATACGAACTATTTTTCGCGCGTATATACGAAAACCTTTGAGTATGTTTATACGAAACTCGATACGCTATTAGTGAACTACTAATTCAAAATACGTCCTGTTCAACTATGAAATATAGATGTCGTAAATTTTGTCGTAAAACGTTTCATGTTTTTGAGCGTCTATCGAAATAGATGTGTTAGCGAAAGAAAAAGGCGAGACTTTTTCAAGAATTGTTAATGGTAACGACATGTATCTCTCCGTACAATTCCGTGTATTTTATAAGTGTCTCGGTGTTCCTACGCTATGTTCTTTGGAACAGTTCTTCCTGCAAAGATCTGAGGTCTTTCGATCATTTGTACGATTAGACGAGCAGAGATGCACGATAGAAAAGACGTTTCCATGAGAGATCGTTTGATGTGATATTACCGTGGTACCTCACTTTGTTGGTCTTTGTTGTTAGAAATCACGAAAGCTGAGAGAAGAGAAATGTGCTACGATTGCTGCCAAAATTGATTCCATTTTAATCTTTGCGATGTGATTCAGTTTTAATCGACGTGTTTTTTCTTTGAATTTCGTCGCAAAAAATAAACGAGAATCACTTGCAGGGGAATGATTACGTACGAAAGTAAAAAAAAAGAAAAGAAAAGGAAAACAAAAAAGAAAAAAAATCTGTTTTCAGTTGTAATATCGTGCGTAATAATTCTACTGCAATTATGTACTACGAACGTAATTTTCTATTGACACATTGGCGTCGAGTCGATCCACTGATACGAAATTCCTTGTTTTAGAATATATCGCTATCTTTTTATTATTATTATTATCGTTATTATTATTATTATTATTATTATTATTATTATTATTGTTGTTGTTATTATCATCATCATCATCATCATCATCATCATCATCATCATCATCATCATCATTATTAAGTAGGTGTAAACGTATTATTTTCAATGTTCGAACAAAATGTTGTCAATCTCTGATACAACTTACTCCACGATCCACGATAGTATCTTAATCCGATCCAATTGGACTAAATTTGCGAGTACATTCCATTAGCGCAACCACTAACGAGTAAACTCGAAGCTTATGAAAAACTGTTGGAAAGTACTCGAAGTCGTTAATATAGGAAATAAAAAAAGTCTAGACGTGGTAGGTCGTATGTATTTGCAAGCAACATATCTGTATTTCTCAATCGACACGCGTACGATAAATGTACACTTGCTGTAAGTCCTTTGTGGAAACTTGCCGCTACTTGATAATCCTTCAAACCCTTCCACAGCCCTGATCATGTCATTGGGGAATTTATTATTTTCGGTGCTGTATAGTAATAAATTCAAAAATTTTTTTTATCACATTATACTTTACGCGAAAGTATAAATAAAATGATTTAAGCATAACGCGACATTGTTACACCATACTCTTTCGCAAATAAGACTTGCCGAAACATGATTTCTCCTCGTTTTACGCTTTTAATTATCGCCTTGAGTACAACAAGCAACGGATTAGTTATTTTGTAAGCAATTTTTTATCGTACTTTAGAGAATCGGTAAACATAAAGGAGTCGAGACGTTTACCAACGACTGCTTCCAAATCCGTTCCATGTTGCACAGTTTCGCGTGTATAACGATAGCAATAAAAATATGCGCGAACGGCTATCGGAAAAATAGTAAGAGGCATTCGAGTAACGAGTACCTTGGAGGTTGTCGCGTTTATTTAATAGAAAATTGTATTGCAAAGTTTTGTGACATACACTCGACTGTTTTGTGTTACATTTTCTCGAATATTTTTTAACAGCTTTGACAGTTACTGTTTGTAACGTTTGTTTACCAAGTGTATGTCAATGATAATCATAAGCCATTCCTTGAGAATTAGCTGTAAGATAGTTTAAGGTAAAGCATATAATTCGATGAGTAGAAATTTTATTAAGTACCTGATCGGTTCGACCAAGATATAAAGTACATTATAATTATTTCTCTCGCGTGTCTAATTCGTAGAGTTTCTGGGTATTTCATAAATTCAACGTAACACTTGTTGAGATCTCGATCAATCAACGTTCTACACTACTCTATATCGCAATACCTAAAAATTCATAGAACGTCGAATTATATGATTTATTTATAAAGCAATAATTTAACTCGATGTACGTATTAATATGTATGTAAGATTAAGGATTTAACGCTTTCACCAGACTGGTTTTAAGATCTTCCGCGCGGGCAAGCTTTTCGAGAAAATTTCGAAAGATCGTCAGCTAATTGCTTCATTATCAAAGAAAGTCAATGACTTCTGTTTTTGGATATCATCATAGTTTACAAACTAGTTTAAACGGGAAAATAATTTGATTAACGAAAATAGCAGGGTTGGAAAGTGGTTAAAAAAAAATTAAATTTTGCCAAATTTTGAAGAAGTTTAATTACGATTAAATCGAAATGCAAAGTATTAAAGATTCTATCGAAATCCTTGCTTGCTCTGATGTTTTATGAGATGTTTTAAGAGAAACATTATTTCTTCCGTCTTTCGACGGCAAGTGAACGTTGTACTTTTATAAATATGTATGTACTTATATTTTGTACTGGCAGTACCTTGCAAAAATATAATATGTTAAACAATGAGATTATATGTACATATAATATGTGTTACGAATAAACGTTATACGATAGAGTTACGTGAGTTTAACGTGAAAAGCGACCAAATTTTATTGACAAACTTGAACGCTGGTTGTTGCATTAATCTGTTGAGTCAAATGTATATTACATCGTGATTTCTTATGTAGTGACACTTATTTCATGTATTAGTATAGGAAAAGAAAAATAAAACGTCGTTCTACAATGTGAACATTTTTTCTTCTCCATTTTTTCTTTTCGTTTTCAAAGTAATGTCGAGTAATTTCTTAGAAATACTGATTCAGCATAGAATAAGATCTCAACCCTACATACTTATTCTTTAACATTTAACAACTAGTTCAAATGGATTGCACGAAGCAATAAGTAATTATAAGTAATTGTGACGTTGAGTTTAAATCACAGATAGCTTAAATTTATATATTTTCAATAAATTATAGAGGGCGTAAAAAGCAGTGGACTTTTTTTTTTTTTTTTTTTTCTTTCTTTCTTCTTCAAGACACGATGTTAGATCTATGGTACATGTTGTTTGTGCTCTGACATTTCTGCGTTTGTATTATCGTAGCGTGAAGTTTTTTTTTCAACTTTAAGCCGGGAAAGAAATATATTTATTACAAGTAGCCTTCTTTGAACATAAAAACAGTTCAAAAATGAGTAAGGCACATCCTCCAGAGCTTAAAAAGTAAGCGTAATNAAGAAATATATTTATTACAAGTAGCCTTCTTTGAACATAAAAACAGTTTAAAAATGAGTAAGGCACATCCTCCAGAGCTTAAAAAGTAAGCGTAACGAATAAGTTCTTTTAACTGTAAATGTTATTATGAAAATTAAGTCAATTTTATATTCTTGCACGTTTTAACTGTAACGGTTAAAAAGTATGTTGAAATTTTCTTTTTTTCATTTTTGTATTTCAGATACATGGATAAAAGATTATCACGTGAGTGTATAAATATAGGTTAAATTTTATTGGTTATGAAACTGTTGCGTGCAACACTTTGTTATTGGACTAATATGACAATATCGCGAGTTATATTTTAATTACATTTTGACGAAATTAATTGTTTGTTAGTGAAACTAAATGGAGGAAGACACGTTGTTGGGATTTTACGTGGCTTTGATCCATTTATGAACATGGTAATAGATGAAAGTATCGAAGAATGTAAAGATGGTACTAAAAACAATATTGGAATGGTAGTAAGTTAAATTATGAGCTATTTTTTTTTCTTTTTGTATTAAGAACTAAATTTCTGCCAATTTAATGAATATTATATAATTTATCATTTTAGGTAATACGTGGAAATAGTGTAATAATGTTGGAGGCTTTAGATAGGATATGAACTGAAATATGAATACTCTATACATGTGAATTTTTAAGAAAATAAACTAAATGACTTTTTCATACGCTGTGTTAATATTGTATTTATTCAATCTCTAAAATGTAATTCGTGATCAATCCTTTTTTAGTTAAAAAAAATTTTTTTTTCTTTCGAATAAATGACTGGTGCTAAATAATTATTTATTCATAAAACATTTTATATAAATACAATAACAGACAATATTTGCGACGTGTCTTGCTCAGAATATATACATATACATATAGCTCGTGTTTAATTTAGCACTTTAGTGATTTCTAATGATTTCAAAAATAATTTATTCACATATATATATATATATATATATCATTACTAACATCATTTTTCTTTATATAACTAAAGAAATGTTAAATCTTTCTTTTCATCGATTTACATTAATTTTTGTGCATCGAGTATTATAGGTATTAATTGTATGTATCATTTTCGTTATTAAACTTACTATTAAACAAAAATATTTCGTTCAACCACACAATTGTACTAAAATCAGATTCTTTATTGTCAGTTAAAGATAATAAAATGAATTGATTAAATCAATGTCGTTAATAATCAACAGTTATTTTTTATGAATCAATAATAAACATATTTATATAAGAAACATTAAAACTTTGAAGGCACGTAATATTTCATTAATTTTTTTTATCGAGGAACTTCCTTTACATTTTTGGAAAATTTTTTCGTCTATTCTTTATGCTTGTCAACGTTCAGTGAAATCTTTACATTAATTGGTAAGTTCAAATTACTCTACAACGATATAATATGCCAAACTTTTTCGTATTATTTCTCTATTCTATATACCTAATTCAAACAATAGCAATTCATGCAATTTTCATTGAAAAAAATAAAATATGACAAATGATTCGATTAAAAAGATGAAAAAAGTAAAGAAAAAAAGAAAAAAAGAGAAACATCCATTGTACATTAACATACGTGAATGAATACTTTCAACTAAACTACTTAATTAAAAATACAAGGAACATAATATAACTTATATTTATCTATACATTAGAAATGGCATTTATCTCTCCATACAAAATATCCACTTACGTTCAATATTAAATTTTCTGGTCCTGAAATATGTAAATCAATTTTTTTTTTTTTTTTTTTAAGTATTCTTTTGTACGTTTTGAGACGTTTTGTACGTGTAATCATATTTTCGTTCGCGTGCATATGTATGTATGTACATTCTAGTTCAATACATAAAAAATTGTTAATATGTTCAAAGCTACATTAAATATGCAATTAAGAACGACGAATTTTTACATTGTACGAAGAAAATTGTAATGGAAAGATGGCCATATATCACAGTTTGAAATATTTCAATAATATATAATCAGACCTAAATTTAATTTCCTGCATAATGTTCATCATTATTTGTAGCAGCTTTTGTTAGAAAATACAATTTTTCCTAGTTATACAGTACATATTTTTATAATGTTGATGAAAGTATTAAAATATTTATATTATATATTCAAAAAATGAAGTTAAGCTATATAATAAAATCTTTCTTCTTTTCATGTTCTGTCGTAGAATTTAAGATATATTTGACTAAATATTAATAGATCCATGTCTATATGTAATTTAACATAAAATTTGTTATTAAGAAATTAATGTTTGTTCAACTATAGAATTTAAGCACTTTTTACAATAAAATTAACTTATTCAAGATTTATAGTAAACGTGTTTTCGATCGAGACAAGTGTTAGTATATTTCAATTTTAATGAATTACTAAACTGGAATGTTTTATACTTTGTGACACAGTTTTGTTCTAATGTTTTTAACAATATCCTGAGTAGAAATACAAACGTATCCATTTGTTTTATCTTCTTTTCTTACTTCTTGCTGTAAGTCAATGTTGTTTATCTTTGTCTCTATAACATTGGAAGGAACTTTAACCATACCTGTTTCTATAATTATACGACACTTTTGCCTATGATGTGTTAAGCGATCAGTAGATGTGAATATAATATTACAATTTAAACACTTACGTGAGTCTTCTGTAGCTTGCTGGTCACATATACTAGGAGCAATACTTCCATTTTCATGATCATCCGACATATGTCTTTTCATATCATATTTGTTACCAAACGTCTGCGTACATATTTTACAGATAAATCGTTTTTCACCTGTATGCATAGCAACATGCATTTTGAAATACCAATCTGTACTGAAACTTTTAAGGCAATAGTCACATTTGAAATCCTTTTTTTTAAATTTTCGCTTTTTTTTAATTATCATTTTTTTTTTTTTCTGCGGCGGTAACTTCAAACCATTCGGTGTTTCAACCTTTGGCACGGATGTCGAATGTTGAATAGATTGTGGATTCGTTATGGTTAACGGCGGTGCCGTATTGTCTGGCATAATACAAAACTTTGGTATACCCTGTGTTTGATGTAGTAAAGATGGTTGTGTTATTATGTTAGTTATAGGCACAACACGTATAGGCGTTAACAATGGTTTAGGTTGAATGGGTGTTGTAACAATTTGTGATTGGGGAAAAAGTAAATCATTTATTGGTATTGGGTGCGTGTTAGTTTGTGTTGTAAACGTAACATACTGATTTTGAGGTAAAGGAACTGTATTTGCTGCTGTTATAAGCGATTTAGTTAAAGTATCTGGCAAAGCTAATTGTATAGGGGTAGTTACATTATTTTCATTAGAACACTGTGTTTTGCCAAGGACAATACTTTGTTGTGGTAATACAATTGGTATGCTAGGTAAAAGTTTTCCGAAAACATTATTTATATTATTAACTTGTGAAGTAAGTTGAGTCGTAGACACAGAACTTATTGTAATTGTTGGTTGTTGTTGTTGTTGTTGTTGTTGTTGCTGCTGCTGCTGCAGAGGAACTGATTTTGGAATAATAATTAATTCTTCGTTATTTTTCAGTGTTTCCATTACAAGGTTATAACCTGTAATAGGATCCATATAATCATTTTTCTTTATTTTAGAAGCTTCAATCATTTGAATTTCTCTTTCTCTCATTCTTTCTTTTAATATTTGAGCACTGCTTGTTTCATTGTGTCTATATTCATTCTTTCTTGTACAATTTTTGTGATACACACGAGATCTATGTGTTTTTAATGCAATGCCACAAATGTCACAAGCTGTTGAACGATTATATTTATTTAGTCTTATGACAGCTCTGCGACAACGATCATGATCAATGCTCAATGCGTCGCACATTTCATTTGCACAATGTTTTGAAACAGGTGCATTTATTTCATTTTCCTCTATGTTAATGGCTATCATAGGTAACGATCCATTACGATCTACATATTGTTGGACTGCTACATTGCATATAATATTTTCACATGGTTCGTAATGACCACAAGGTTTCTTTTTTCTTTTAATAGGCACAAGCGTGATTTCTGATCTACCTTGTTTCTTGGAAGGTAATAAATTTTCATCTTCTGTATTCTCTTCTTGATTCATCTGTAAAGGAATTACAGATAACTCTGATCGCTTTGGTCTATTTAAATTTGAGTTTACATTATTTATCTTGTTTATGAAACTGTTTGAAGCAGAAGTTGTACTTATTTTTAAGGGAATTGTTTTAATAATAATATTTGGTTGATTGAACAACCTTTTCACTGGTTCCGATTGTAACACCTACAAATGAAATAAAATGTAACAGAGTAAAAGAAAGAGAAAAGAAAGAAAAATAAAGAAAAATCGTAAATATCGTAAATAAACTCACATCAGATAAGGTGGTAGTAAAATCTGAGGGATGCATCTTAGTTGTATTTATCGGTTTATAAATATACTTCGGTAATGTGGTGTGAGCCATTTTTCACAATATAAAAATATAAAAATATAAAATTATAATATCCTGTAAAGTACAATTAAGTTCTTTGCCGCGTAACAATTTCGTAGAGTTTTAATTATAACGTTACATACGCGGCGTACACGAGCACTTTGTTTTTTAACTAAAACGTGACACATTGAATAAAAACTATTGAACATTAATAGTTGTTACGATTTCATGTATACAATGTAACGTGTTACTTTTCCTAATATTTAATACAGTTGTTAGGTTATCGGTTCCTTTGACAAATCACAATAAGGTACTCTAATATAGATAAATACATAGTGCTTGGGGTAGTTCAGCAACATTTGGCAATGAAAACACTCGCAGGTTTCTTACATTATTGTCACTGACAGGGATCGATGCACAGGTAATTCAACACTCGTGCGATTTTTTAAATTTTTGATCATGTTAAATCGTTCGTTACGACACATACAGGATACAAAAAAAACTGAATTTCTTTGGATAAAGCGTGAATTTAAAGTTTGATAAAGCGTGAAGTTACAAATATTACGCACAAAAAATGGTAATGACAAAGAAAAGGGAACGCTCGAATTTTCCCAATACAATGTACAATGTACAATGATGTTTGCGATAGTACGATACAATTAATACGAAACTTATCCGTAAATTAATTTCTTCGTAGACTATGGCTTGGTTAAACGAATGCTATTGGAGGGAAATGACATCGAGTGGAAAATGTCTCCCGCTACATACTTCGATTAATTTAATGACATTTATTTCTTTGTTTTAAAATATAAATTATATAGATAGATGGAGATGTAAATCAATTTATTTTACCGTAAAAATGTTTATTTTCTTTTATCTTTTATCTTTTATCTTTTATCCTTCACCGATTCAAAGCATTGAATTCTATTGAGAGTCGATAAAAAGGGTATAGTATCGATAAATTAGTACTAGGTGCGTTTAACGTTAAAGCGATCAAAATAGTAGGGTAAAATTAGGAAAGATTCTGCGAATTACAAATAGAACGAGATAGGCAATGTTAAATATTTTTTGTAGTTAATTTTACACTCTGCGTAAACGATTTTTCACCATTTTGGGTTTCATCGGCATGCGTGTTACGTATAATATTTGATTATATTGTAGTTTAATTACCTACCTCTTTGTTCACCCGTCATTAATGATATACATGTAAAACGGATGGATGGAATAAAGAATTTATTGTAACGTTACTATGCATTAGGAAATGTACAAGTTTAAGTAGTTACGATAGCGTACATCTTGGCCCTTCAATACATAGAACGTAACTTATCTTTGGTATCGAACGTACAATGCAACAATGTCTGTTAACTATGATAGGCTGTAAAGTCGTGTTTAACGAACAATTTCATTCAACAAGTCTAATCGTTACGGACGTGTCTAAAAAGAAATGGTATCTCTAAAAATAATAATCTTATCGATCAGTTATGGCCAACGTTTTCTCAAAGGGTATCTTATTCAAGTTTTTTTTTTCTTCCCTATTTTGTAGTCGTATGCTGTGCAAAACGTCTGTGATTGTCCTTACACCGGAACCATACATACGACGTCATTGCGTGGAAAGAAGAAGAAAAGCGGAAAACTACTATCAACGATACGCGAAGAATGTGAAATTGATAATTGTCAAAAAGCTTTATTGAACTTATGTTGCGGTCTCTAAAATGTTTCGACACATCGAGACGTTTGTACATAGGAACTGTATAAATTAAAACATC
Organism: Ctenoplectra terminalis; assembly: GCA_019453375.1. Taxonomy (NCBI): domain Eukaryota; kingdom Metazoa; phylum Arthropoda; class Insecta; order Hymenoptera; family Apidae; genus Ctenoplectra; species Ctenoplectra terminalis. Next base: position 95,747 of record SMSQ01026110.1, read on the forward strand.
GCGAGCGACGTAGAAGCGAACAATCTTATACAACGTATAGCGAGAGAAACGTACGGAGTGAAAGATCGTTCCGTTTCAAATAATAAATGCACAAATACGCTACAACTGCACCGTTCAATAAAACCTTTTCTTCCCTTTCGTCCCTTTCTTCTCTTTCTCCCCCTTCACACCTTTTGGTACAGGAAAATTTGATACGCTTAACAACAGATCGAACAAGACACCGTTAAGAAGCTAAATGCTGAAGTCGCATGTATGCGTTTAAAGGTAGTTCGCGAATTATAACTTACAATTAGCGAGCACGAAGGTACATTGTATAAAATGTTACTTACACCTATTATATTATAAACATATTTACATCGATCAGTCAAATAAATATTTCTCTTAGTCTTTGCGTGTCTAACGATGCTAAATATTTATCGATCGAACGTAGAGGTTCGAAACTCGTGTCTTATTATTAATATGCAAAGAATGGTGCGGAAGTGAAAGGACAACCGTAATGGTCGTGTGGTTTTAAACAAAATATTTCTACCATTATTAGTCTAGTAGAAGAAACGATTACTAATCGTAGAATAAATTCTACCTTGGTTTCGAATATAGCGTAGAACTCTAGCAGATTCTACCGTTTAAGCTCTCTTAGCTAATCGCGTCTAAATTTTGATTCCCCAAGGAATCTGAAAGGTACAATCGCATTCACGAAAATGGACATTAACGCTTATTGTTAGTTAGTCTTTGGAAAGAGCTATTGTTCCATAGAGTTTAGTTTTAATTTTCTTCCTTTCGATATGGTTTTCCTCTCGAAACTAATTTTATTTTTTTAAAAATCTTATATCTTTGAGTTTCGTAATTTTTTTTTTTCCCACGTGATACGATATATAAAATGATAGATTTGGTCGTATCTATAATCTGCTACTTATAATAATGTACGGTACAATGTTTCTGTATTACCTTTCGTTACACGTATATCACAGAGTTCAATAATTTTTTACGCGTCCCTCTTACGATATCGAGCGAAACTTTTGAAAATAATTGTTGCTTATTCTGTCATCTCGTTTACAAAATCCTCTTAAGATAAATATTCTGACGATCGTTAATGTTTCACGTACATTCAAACACTACGATAATGGATAATCTCTACAAAAAATATTAGAATTTTTAAGTAATAATTACTATTTACAGCGGTAATATTGTGCCGCGATACAACCTAAATTCAGTATTCTGGCAGTAAATACAAGTATTCGTGTATTTAGCATTCGATCAACCAGTTATTTCGTTCGACTTACCGAGCCAACAGTTGATCATTGTACTATTAATGACTTCGCTTTCCTGTGGATGGTCTTTAAATAAAATAAAATCGTAGAAATATCGTTTGAACGTACATCTCTCGTAGGTTTATATGTTTATATGTTTTCATCCGAACGATCGATAGACTAGAATATTTCAAGTAGATCCTATACACTTTTCACTTTCAGTTGATCGTCCATTTCGTCCACCTCTATTTCTTAACACCTGTCGTTTCAGTCGTTTTCCCAACAGTCTTTTTATGTACGCTCGGTATCGTTCTTGGCGCGTTAACGCTCTTGTTCGCTTCGAATTTTTGTTGAAGGGAGGCTACGTTCGACTTACTGCTCGCCGCTCTTTGCACCGCGTTCGTCTTCGTTCCTGGTTCTCCGCTTTTCGTCTCTGTCTTTTGAGCTGGCTTTAGTTGCGAGCTTTTCGGAACTATCTCCTTCGCGAATCCCGATAACGATTTAGTCCCGTTCGTGTTACCGATCGGAGATTTTTTCTTCTCCGCGAGACTAGTTCCTTTGGACGCGATGCTCAACGGTTTCATCGGCGTGGAGGGTGTCTTCGCGGCACTGCCCCGCGACAGCGTGGGTGTTTTCTGAACATTCTTCGGCTGAAAGCTAACCTTTGGATTATTTCCCACAACGTCCGGCGACTTTGTACTGATTTGATTAGAATTCGAACAGCTCGACACTAAGTCCGGACTGTTAAACTTTCCCCCGTTATCCTTAGGACTACAAGGCACAGTTTTCAGAGATAATCTATTAAGGTTCGTACGAGAATCTTGCTTGTCAGAATTTTGCCCGGTTCCGTTCACGTTCGCGTTCACGTTCGCGTTCGCGTTCGCGTTCGATCCTTGCTTCGATCCTTTTAAACTATTGTCAGAATGCTGTTTAGACCTTAGCACGTTGTCCAGAGCTTGTTTGGTCGTAGCCCTCGTGTCGTTCGTATCTTTCCCGATACCGATCATCGAACCTTTCCCGATGTTCGGCGGCGTTTTCGTTCTTCCGAGAGGTGGTTTCAACGATTCTTTACCTTCGACCATCTCATCTTCGCTTTTCGATTTTACAACAGTCCGTTGAATCGGTCGAGTTTTCACGGATAGGGCCGGTTTACAAGGTACAACGTCGTCCACAGGCTTCATGCCCAGTTCCATCGATATCTCGTCGTTTAAATTCGGATTCGTTGAATTCAGAGATAATAATTTACCTTTACCAACCGACTTGGTATCGACAGGTTTCTCGGGTTTTTGCTGCGGCACGTTTACCGCCGATGGGTTCAGGTAACCCGAGCTCGTCGTCGAACTCGACGAATTGAATTTTCCGGACGCGGAATTCGAGTAAATACTACCTGGCGATTTGTAATGATTAGAGTTCATATAGGCTCCCAACGAACTATTCGAACCCAAATCTCCAACGTTCTTCAACGCTGCTTCGTTTTCTTGCGCCTTCCTCGATAAAGTCGCAGTCGAGTATATGGAATCAAAGTTTCGATTCGATATTTCCGACACGATCTCCGACAACAGGCCCATCGAATCTAACCCACCGGAATTGGGCGCGGTCTCAACTCGTTTCGGCAATTTGTATTCGTTGTCCATCTGTTTTTCCAGCTCCGTGTTTTTTCTGCTCTTCTCGGGAAGAGCCTCCTCTATAACCGCGTAAATATTGTCGTTCGTAGGCGACTCTTCGGTTATTTTAGCCAATGACGAATCCGAAACGAGATTCATGCAATCGTCGTACGCGTTGTCAATAACTTTGTGCACGCTTTTCACTTGAGGATTTTGGTAGCCCGGTAATCCAGGGATCTTTTCAGTTTCGTTGATCTTGTCTGTCGTTGTTACACAAGTAGGAGGTCCTGGAGGAGGCGCCGTAGGCCTCGTGCTCGCAGGGATACTAGTAGGTCTTTTGATCGGCGTCGTTTGTCGCATCGATCCGAACGTCTGAATCGCTGGTCTTGGAGTTATCTTGCTGTCCCTCATTGACTGAGCGCGCAGCACTACGTTCTTCTTCTCCAAGTCTGCTGCAGGAATAACAGGAATCGCCGGCGTGGGTATCTCGATCTCTTTTTGAGGTATAGGATTAGAAATTTCCAAGTTTCTCAAGATTTCTTTGTCTATCACTTTATTTGCTTTGTGGTGATGTGTTCTAGGCAGAGAATTTGTGTTCTTCTCGTCCTTCTGCGATAGCTGAAGACCACCTTTCATAATCCCAGAATTTGGCCGAAGTATCGAAGCGATTCTATTCAGAGTGCTACCCTTTTCCTGCTTCCTCTCGGGCTCTGGCACCAGCACGTTGGCCAAAGGCGTACTGTTTGGCCTCTGTGGTTTCTGCATATCAACGGAGATCGGTGGTGCTGGTGCCGGTCTAGTCGGTCCGTCGACCATAGACTTGCCGGCCACTCTGGGAGCCACTAGTTCTACGGAAGTGCACGTGGTAGCGGCCAATACAGGGCTGCTGATCAAAGGGCGTGCCGTGCATCCTGGATTTAGCGGTGGAAGTGTTGGAGCGGTGGATGCCTCGTTGAAGCTCGATGTAGAATTGAACAACGAACTGCGTGACGGATTACTCTTCGGGAGTGTCTTGATATTGGTCTTAATAGCTACAGTTGGGATCGTAGGCGGAGGAGGTGCCGGTTTCACGGGTTCCGGATTCTTCGACTGATTCTTAATCGGAGTTATCGTGAAACCTTTAAATTGGCCGAACAAATTATTGTTGTAACGCTCGTCGGTATCTGCTTTCGGCAACAAACTCGCGCACGCTGGATCCTGACTCAGACTAGAATCGATCGTTTCGATGTTACGAGGCAAGGGACTGGAACGATCGATCGTTTTGATGGACAGTCCGTTGTGGCCACGATCGGTCCTGAAATTTTAAGCATAATTGTAAGCTAGGGGAATCGAGGTATTCAAAGCACGCTACATCAACGCAAAAGCGTCTGCTCCAAGGACGCGATTATCCTTGAATCAACAATTTCATACCTTGATCGCAAAAGGCGATCGACATGCACATTAACAAAGAAATTAATTCGTGAGCGACAAACGCAGTCATTTGTTTCTCTCTCTCTCTCTCTCTTTTTTTTGTTTTTTTTGCTTCTTAATTTATACAAATCGTTCAAACGAACTTCAAAATGCATGCAAACGCGAGAAACTTGCAAGGAAATGTTAGTCCAAGTTTAAAGTGTTAGTAGCAAGCTCTCTGGGAAAAGGAAGTTTTTAATTATGTAAGAAAACTGTGCACACTGTGTGTGAAACACTACTTTTATTCAATAAACTTATACAAATAATCCGTTTAAGTATGATCAATTTCGACATAAGACATTCGGAACGATTGTTCGTTAAAAATAATGGAACGTCGATTTTATTCAATCGGGAATCGTTAAGAGTATTGAGTAATCGTTAATTAATACTGACTCATCGACTCAACTGTAAGTGAGACGTTCAGTAATATTAAAATGCGAAAGCCATCGAAAAGAAAGTCACACATGCTCATGCTCTTGTCATATCAATTTCTATGCATGCTCTATGTATTCACGGTGCTCAACTTTCCCTTCGAACATGTCCTCGTTCGTTAAGTTAGATGTTCATTGAATTATTGACTATCGGTATCGTAAAGCATTGAATTTTTATTCATGTCCTTCGGGGTTAATGGAGAACCCTTATATCTCTATTACACTATCACCCATTTCTTGGTAATACCATCATATGACGTAATATGTATACTTTAAAGACGTTAATATATTATCATATTCTAAGATTATATTACGTCATATATGTATCTATCATTATTTGAGCATGGAATAGTAATAATAAATGAATAAATAAATCACTGATGCGCGAAACGTTTGCTTCGACATTTAAGTTAGAAGTAAAAAAGAAAAAAAAAAATTATTTTCTTTTTATCTTTACGTTTGTAAAAATATAATTTGAGGGTTGTTTAAAACGTGTACTACGGCAGGACTTTTTCTCACGAGTTGCGCGGTGCCCAGAGAAATCTTTTTTTATAAAAATCGAATTGAGTACTTAATTCTTGTCTTTTCTAAGAAAAAAAACCCTGCATTCGAGTATTCGTTATTTCAACTATTACAACTCAAAGATCACAGCGCATATTTTAAGGTTGTTTTGACAACCAGAAGGATTAAATTGGATTAACCACCACCATTATTGCCAACCCGGTATGTTATAATGCAAAGATCATAGCTTAAATAAAAGAGATTTGCTATGACCTTTGCACTATAAAAATGTGTTCTAAATTAAGAGAGAAAAGGTTAAAAGAAAAGGAAAGAAAGAAAGAAAGAAAGAAAGAAAAGAAAAAACGCAGCAAATAGTAAGGTCTTGTAACGGAAATAGAAAATCATAGAAAACCGCGAAACCGTAAGTGGGCTTCGATCTTCTTTATCCTGTAAACCGGACGGTTAGTAAACAACGAACGAGGCGGAAACGTTCGAACGGCAAGCAGCTTTGGCGAATGGCCAACGTCTCGTTTGTCGATGGATTTGACGTGTACTCGTGAAACATTTCTCACACAGCCTGTCGACGCTNAAAAAAAAAAAAAAAAAAAAAAAAAAAAAAAAAAAAAAAAAAAAAAAAAAAAAAAAAAAAAAAAAAAAAAAAAAAAAAAAAAAAAAAAAAAAAAAAAAAAAAAAAAAAAAAAAAAAAAAAAAAAAAAAAAAAAAAAAAGAAACATGTCGTAACGAGTGAGCGACACCCGGACATTGTAATAAAATTTAAAAGAAAGTTTGCAGCGGTAGTCCAGCTGAAACGAGAAAAGATCAAATCTTTGGCTTTAAACTTTGGGCTGGAGCCGGTGGAGGTGGTGGCTTTTTATTATAGAAGGGAGCAGGTGCCTTTAAGTATGGCTTCTCATCGAGCAACGAGGGGTCGCTTGTTCTTGGCGTAATGCCAGTACTACTACTACTCGGGCTTTCATTTAGATACTCAAACTTTACTTCCGTTTTAAGCGTGAGACCTTTAATATTTTTCGTGGGCTTTTTCTGCATTTGCTGAATACGCTCCGCTATTTTCGAGCCTAATTCCGACCTAAGGGAATTTTTCCTCGTTCGAGATTCTATGGACAAAGGTGCAGCACACCGATCGGTTTCGGACGTGTCGAATGTGTCGGATTTCTTATTGCTACCACTCTGATCCATATTGCCGAGCAATATCGACTTTCTGTACTCGATGCTGTTGCTGCAGTTAATTACGTCAGGGTTAGTGGTCGATATGAGATCGGTTTTAGTTATCTGAAGCTTCTCTTTCGGCGGAAGATTGTCGCTAATCATGAATACTTTGTTCGCGTTACGCGAATTCTCCTGCCGTGGAGAAAAGAAAATGACAACCCTTTCGTAAAAGTTTTTACCTAACGTGTGACTCGAGTTCGCCTTGCGAGCACCGCGCGACTTAAAAGCATGCGGTTTGCGTTTCTCCGTAACACGGTCGAGACTAGATACGTACGTTGACATCATGCCCTTCTTCCAGTGCTGACCAGGGTTTCTCACGTACCAAACGCCAAACGAGGACAGGGCAATCATCGGTATGATCCCCAAAAAGATAATGTACAGGGCCATTATGAAGTCGTTTCTCGCTGCAACAAATACGCGATACGTCGTAAATTAGTCCCGATGGGCTGCAAGGCCGATAATATCGGCGTCGATCGTAACGAATTGAATAAAGTCAATTCACCGTTCGGATCCTCCGCTGGCCCACTGTCCTCGGAACCGCCCACACCAGGTTGAGTGCAATCAGGTGGCCGAAAGCCACGATTGCAGTGACAATGGCCGAGACTATTGCACACCCCGTTGCCTCCGCAATTATTAGGACACGCTTTCCCCCCGGATACGGAAGCACGTAAATCAGCTACCGGCATGCACTTTTGATTCACGCACATCTAAATCGATGAAATTTACGGTACAGTTCACGGAAAAATGATGGAAAAATATTTCATTGGAGTATCGAAACGTTCTATTACCTTTCCAGGTGCACATTTCGCACCGTCGGGCGCGAGACCAGGATCTACCTGATTCAATCCCAAGTCCACGATAGCCGAACGGCACGGTATAATTTTTCCTCCGTTGTTGATAAACGAATGACTCAGAATCGCCACAGATTCCATACCGAATTCTAGCCTTTCGTTCAAGTGCTTACAGTGAAGCATCCCGCACAAAAGATTCCTACAATTATTCACGAAAGATCGGGCATTTTTAGAGCTCCGTTCCTCGAGCTTTAAAGCAAGCTAAAGAAAGGAAAAGAAACATTTTGTCTTACTCGTCGGTGCACTTGACATAGCTCGATTCGACTCGGTTGTAGCCACAGTTGCCGTGCTTCGTGCCTTTGTTGTTCATATCGTAGCATTGGGCGTCCGAAGAAGTACCCGTGGGACCCCAGAGCAGCTTACACTGATCGTTGTGAGTTCTGCAGGAGCCTTGATAGCAAAACGCTTTCCCCATGCTGCACGATTCACCGTCCATTTTGAACACGTCCACAGGACAGTACTCGCTCTGACCGGTGCAAAACTCTGGCAAATCGCACTCGTGCTCGGCGTTCCTACACTCTGTGCCCGCGGTCTTTGGTCGACAAGTTTTTAGATCGCAACACTCGCCGGTGGCGCAGCTCGCATTGCTGTGCAGCATACAGGTGGTCACGTTACAGCAGGGATTGTCACAGTTTTCTTTCAGGCCACAATCACACTGTTCTCCGGGTTCTACGAACCCGTTACCGCAAATTGGACTATCGAATAGCTTTTGCGGTTTGTTCCTTAAACAGTAATCCATGCCGTGCTCAAACGCCAGAGCAAGATGCTCCAAAGAGCAGGTCGACCAGTGCGTTGGTCCCGATGAACCGCTCGAGGATGCCATGATGCATCTGTAATCAGATGCAATCGAGCGTGTTTAGGCTCCGATAGCTGTTACTCTAGCGAAACGATGATAAATCGTAATGACGCTCTCTTGCGAGTACAGATTGATGGCTATAACTTCGCAAAGGATCGTGGGATCGCGGAGCGGAAGGATCGATAAAAAAATTCAAACGGTATAAAAATATAAAGGAAAAAAGAATATATCTCACTTCTCTTCGGGGCACTCGCAATCGGCCGAGTCGTGTTCCATGCCGAAATTGTGACCCATTTCGTGAGCTACAGTGGCCGCCACTAATCCTACGACGTTCGAGTGATCCTTGGCGACACCGCCGGAGAACTCGTATGTACATATTGGTCCCTTAAGCGCCTTTCCTACCACGCCTCCTTCGAAGGTAATTCGCCTGCAAGTTCCAAACACTCTCGATCGTAGCTTTCGAAGCACTTGGTACAACATTTTCGTTTCTGACTTACGTCAACAGCTGGGCGTTATCGTTCGGAATGTCCTGGACTAGCTTCTCCCTTCTATATCGAAGGAAATTCGAGAGGGTGGTGTCCCCGTTCGGAGTCAACGTTATTTCGTCCGTGTCGGACCAAACTTGCACTCCGACTAACGCGATGAATATATTCAGTGGCATATACAGCTGAAACACGATAAATTTTCCTTCCATATCTGACAGCGTATTTCAGCGACGACCTATCCAAGGAAATATATACTAACTGCATTGATAATATTAGCAATATCCTTGCAGTGTTGATACACCTTATCGAGATTCTCGTCGAGAGCAATGTACTCCTTCTTATCGATCACCAGAACCAACTCTACGTATCGAGAATGCCTGTTGGCATTGTAAGGTCCTCGGATTACTTCAGCCGCTCTCTTGTGCTGCAAGAAAAACCCGATACCAATTTCCATCTCGTACAGAGAAAAAATAAAGAAAAAAGAAAAAGAAATTCGATCCATCATTTTACGTATAAAATGGATCGAAGGATTTTTTTTTTTACAATCTTGAAAAAGAAAATAAAGACAATCGATGGTATCGTACCCTGGTGGCTCTGTTGACAATTCCGTGGTGCTCATGGTCGAGAACATGGTGCGGCGTTCCTTCGTAACCTGCATCAAACAAAAAACAAAGATCATCGTCTCGGTCGGATTCTCGGTACAGTCAGGAACAAAGAGTGGAGGGAGCCCGCAGAATCTTGTTCTCACATTCGTTAAGACTGTTAAGGAGAGACCAGTCTTCGCAAGACAGATCTTCTCGGCCAGGAATGGAGCGCGTGCGCTACAACGAGCAAGGATAACACAGCTCTAGAATCGTGCTGATCCTATCCATAGGATTCCCTATCTGGCTAGGAAGAACGATAAGCGCAAAGGGATGTTAGGTACGGATGAGCTCTCGATGAAATTCGAAAATTTCCGAAATTCTACGATTTCTACAATTTCTAGTCGTCCATGTAACAGAAAACACAACGTTCGTTCTTGCGAAGATAGTTACCGCAAGTATGATTGGCGATGAGATCGCTGTGCTTGTAGACGTAATGATCCGAGTCCAGAGACTCTCCTTCAGGGTGAATATGGTGAAGACTCTCGCCATCGAAAACAACGCCACGCAGTCCTCTGCAAGTAGACACCGCTACCCAGGAGCCGGGAACATCTCGAACACTACCCTGGTAGTGGCAGAGCTCCTGAAAATTCCAATGGAACATCGATTCGGTTAGTCTTTCCCCTCGCAGGCTATCCCCGACTGACGAGGGACGCTGGCAGTTCTGGAATTGGCAGCAACGGTTCAGTTGGCTCCAACGATTCGGCCATCTTTTTCAAAGGATCAATTCGACAGAAAGATTTTCGATGCAAATACGAATGCATTAAAATTTTAGACAGAAGTTCTACCAGTGACGCGCAAAACGATGCAAAAAAGGGGTCGAAGAGAGGCAAAGAAGTTTCGTAGGGGTGTTATACTTTGGCGATGCATGAAATAAAGACGAACGATTGTGCTATCGTCTAAGAAGTAATCTTATTAGTTGGTCCGAATGAAACTCGAGAATGAATTTTCCTTGGCTCATCCCGGATTTTCGGACGTGCAGTGTTCAGCCGTACGTCTGACGGGTATAAATATAGTTGGCCCAGATTCTCATTGGACCAGCCATTTTTTCCTTTTCCTTTTGCTTCTTTCTTCCGAACAAGGATCCACCATGATTCAAAATGCATCACCGCGAACAACCGCGAGTAAAAGTTATGCGCGTATCTTCGGTATCGAATTATGGCATGTTGGAAGAGCGAGATTTCAGTTCATCTAAATTTTATTTGAAGGACGCGAAAGGGCGAAACAGAAACAAAGAGCTATAATTACTGGCGCTTCGAGTGCGAAACCTCTGAAGAGTAGGTATTTTAACTAGTTAGATTCGCAGAATTTCCTCCATTTAATGGACTGAAATTAGCTCGTCCGTTTGTCTGCGACAGCGAAAGTAAATAAACTGTAAAAGTAACGAGAGAGAGAGAGAGGGGGGGGGGAGAGTATGGCAACTGGACATGCCAATTCATTTATTCAATTGCGTAAAATGTGGAACCGACGACAACAGAGCGCAACGAACTCGCCGCTTGATGAAACACGTCCGACCGATGGTTTATATCTGCCTATTAACCGTAAATAACGCGTCGCGCAGAAAATTTATATCAATGTTAGGTGTTTGAGTCGTTAAAAAATGTCGACGGTCATTTTTCTTTCTTTCCGTGAATCGTATATCACAGACAGGCCGTTATTTCCCTCGCGCGATTCACGAGGCAAACGCGATTCTAGTGAAACTCGTAAAAGTGCGGTTCTCTTCGAGATGACCGAATAGAAAATCTGTCCCTGGGAAACGTTAAAACACGTAACCGATGCTTTTTGCGCTTTTCTTTCCATGCTTTTGCTCAGCAATGTGTAGCTTCGAGGCGAGAGCTGTCACAGATATTGCACCGTTTGTGGCTCGGCGTTATAACGGGTTTTTTAAGAGCACATTTTACGTTCCAACCTGGCCAGTTTTAAGCCATCGCTAAACACGAACGCAATTTTCAAGAAGACAGTTATTCGTCAGGAGGATTGATTAAAGCTGGAAGTGTGTGAGTAAAGGTGAAGCGTGACCAATGTTCAACCTCTGTTACGCTGTGCGCATTATTGGTCTACGTTGTTTAAAAGTGATCGATACTCTCGAAACGTCCATGTCCGTCTGTACCCGCTCGTCCTATACGGTCGAACAATGAGTCACCGTTATCGATTCCGGCATTCTTTGCACCTGTGTACCTGGGTCAACGATTTCGTTTCGAACGAGATGTTGCCTGAGAATTGAGCGAAAATGCTGAGCGCCTAATTGAGCTCGTCGATCTGTTCGCGTCAGTTTGGGACATGAAGGAATCTATAAAGTTGGAAAACTGTACTTACGACTTTCGACGGGGTATGCACTTTGTACGTGCCGCGATGCTGATGACGCTGCTGATAGCCGACTGGAACTAGATCGGTGTTCAATCTGAGGTCCAAAATGCGTTTCATCCCATCAAGCTCGAAACCTACCATCAGCACGTCCGTGTGTCCGACGTTCTGAAAGCATAAAGTTAAGGCTTTGTCTGACGCACAAAAATTCTTCCGTTGACTGGATGGCACGCCACTTTTTCCTATCGCGTAACCACCTATTTCCGCGCGATCGGTCGATAAAACTTCTCCATATCGGTATTCGAATGCATTATAATCGTTTCGAAGCTCGATATTATGCACCTGTTGCGTGCTACGGAGCTCACTCGAGAGCTCCGAGAATCAAGATACGTAAAAGAAGAAATACTTGGCGATCGGGTGAAAATCGAATTTGCTGGAAAAGCGAGTCAATGGTCCAATTAGCTTCGATCGTTGCCCGGTTTACCTAGCCAGAAAATACTTTCCCCCGTTAACGATCCAACGATAAAAACCTATTATTCGCGTGGTCCGCGCTCCGCGCTCCGCGCGTCACTTTACTTTCTAACGATTTTCGAGTCGTACGTGTTTTCGTTCGATACTTTCAACCTGTTTTAAAATTGATTGAATTTAATTACGAATACGAAACGTCGGATTTTCAACGCGTGCTCCTTTTATCACGGTAACAACTGCTGCAGTAGAAAAGTTGACCGTTTAACTCGACTCGACTCGTTGAATTTTTCTTTCTACGAGCGTACATGTGCGTGCGACCCACCGAAATGAATTTACGAATCTCGTTTGCGCCCTCCTTCGCTCGAATCCACCCTATGTTTAATTCATAGGGGATACGTTCCGGAGGCCCGTTCCTCCCCGAACAGGAAATATCGCCCAGCTACCAGCTAGGTATCCAAGGGACACGCTCTAGCTCTGTCGATGGTTCAAGGGAACATAAATAATTAAAATTTTTTACGAAAGCAACAATGAACGTGACCGATCTCGATCGAGTCGAGGACAAAAAATTCCGATTGGTTCTAGGCTCCTTTGTCGTGCACAGAGCTACGAATCTTTGGCGCGCGATGGAAAACCCTTGCCCAGGTCATACGTTTGAGATATTCCGAGCACGGGTAGAGGATGCAGTCTGGATCGACGATAGATGGATCCGTGGAATTCTCTCGGCGCGGATTCTATCATCGTCGTTCGACAGTTAGCAATCCATAGCCTGGCCCGTTGCCAATCTGGGAAACGTTTCTCGATATTCCAGTTACCGTTTCGCCATGACCCGCGTGCAATTCTCTATCGATATCGAGAACCTAATGTACCGAAAGGTCAGAGCTTTTTTTGTCGGTTCTCGCGTTAAGACCATCCTTTTTTTCCTCGACAATCCATTGCCAATGATACCTAATAATGTGCCAATCGATTCTACCGATACTACCGTTGTTTCAGGCGATTCGAATCGTTTAAACGATTCCTTGGATTTTCCCTATAATACCGAATTATCACGAAAGATTCCAATTTCAACGAACAGAGTATAACATTTTTCCGTTTAACGATCGGAGGGTTCGGATAATAACTCGACTATCAGTTTTCTATGAAATTTGGTTAGCTGTATCACTGAGGGAAAAAAAAGATTCTACCACCCTTGAAAGAGGAAGCACAACAACTCCTATAAAAGTCATCCTTGTGTCTCATTCATCGTTTTCATCAACCAAACCCATTGTCATGGAGCTCTGTTTCCGCGAAATGCACTCCCCAACGTTGTACTTGATTGCGCTCTCGTTTTGCGGAGAACGAGTCAGGAACACGGAAGGTCTCGTGAGCGGTCGTTTTTACAACGCATTTCTGCCACGAGGAACGACGACGTCCCATTGTTTCCAACAATTCTGCTTCAAAGAACGTGATTTCTCGAGATTTTTCGTTTAACCTTTTACCGTTCATCCATAAACTAACAGGTTGACTTTACGTCAATAATATCACGGAGAATCATAAAAGGCTATTGACAAATGTAAATTTAGTATAATTTATTTAAGGGAGAAAACGACCAATGGGTTGCGCTAAATTATATGATCGATACAACGATCGAAGCTGCGCTGGTCGTGAGCGTAATTTGCAGCGCCAGCACCTGGTCATTTAAATACGCTAATGACCCGTGAAGCTGCACGATTTTAATTGCAGCGTGGCTCGTTTGTTCGATTGCCGTGGCACCAGAGTAATCGTTAACCAATATGAACGTTGATCAATCGTGAGAGAGCTCCCTTATCCGCAACATTCGATCAAGCTCGAGCAGGGATTACGCTTAAAGACATTTTATCGCTTAATCTATTCGACTCGGTTTGTCTCGTTTAGAAATTCTTGGTTCTATCAGATTTTGTTTATTCGATACGGCAATGGCAGTAACTGTACGCAAACGAGTAACAAATTTATCGCGTTAATTTCGAAATAAACACCTAGCCATGAACCTTCGCAATTACCGTGGCCAATCCTGTCTGTGGTTGACAGATTGGTTAAACGCGAGAGGAACATTAACATTACCATTAACATTAATGAAAATATATAAGCCATGCGAAAGACGCGTTGATTTATTGAAATTGACGGACTTCTTGGAAATTCGTACGGTTAACGAGCTCGTGGCGAGAGGAGCACAATGTATGTAACGTACAGAAGGGCTCTTTGTAGGTGCTGCATAGGATGAAAGGCATCTTTTAATCTCGCCTCGACGAGTGGTCCGAAGTTAGAAGAACATCGAGGGGGAGGAAGAAGGAACTGCCGTTTCCGCGTCCTAGAGGCCTCTGATAGCAGCAAAGGAACCGCCGCTTCTGGAAATGATTAACGCAATCTACGAGAAAATTTCCATTGTGCTCGGCAACCACTTTTCAATCGCTCCTTTATCCTGGCGATTTCGAGTTACCCAACAGCCTGTCAGCTCTGTTCCTAGCGAACCTGTTCCTCTTGTCGCGCAACGACCAAACGATTATCGGCTGAAAAAGACTCCCCAAAGGCTTGTTCCCAGGTTTATCATACGTGTAGGTAGGGAAACCGTATCGCGGATAACCATCACTTTAAAGACAATTCTGAACGTTTATCGCTGCTCGTCCAAGCTTCGTACACTTAGCGGTTCCTGATTTTCCTATCCATGTATGTACATCTCAAGCGAAAAGCGTTGCACTCAGGATGTGTGCGCCACGATAAAGGAACTATTCCATTTCCCTTTGTGGCCGGAAGCTCGCTAACCGAATAAAGGGAAACACCACGATCCCTCTTTATCTCGGCTTTTCTTTCTTTCTTTCTTTCTTTCTTTTCCGTTACTCCTTGTCACGTTACACCGTCGAATGGTTCGAAGTACGATAAATCGACAGTTTTCATCTTTGTTCTCGACTTATTGGCCACGGATACGATTTATTTCGTTTCTCCGAAAGGGAAACCTCCTTACCGATTACTTGCTGTAAAAAAAAGAAAGAAAGAAAGAAAGAGAGAGAGAAAAGAATTATTGCGGCGAAAGTAGGATAAGAATCGCCATCAGGTTTCTCGGTTACGTTGCGCTACATAATCAACAAACTGTTGCGAATAAATTTCGCGTATCAAAGTATCTTCTCCGGGAGAATCGTCGGAAAGTTACGAGGCTGGGAGGAGTTTTGAACCAGCAAGTGCTATTTGCGCGAAGCATTCGATCGATCAGCTGTGAACTGCAACGTATGTCGAGCGACCCTACGTAGCAGGAAATTAGATTCGTCGCGGTGGACAGACGCGCTGATAGCGTTTATTCTTCTTGGCGATAACGAGAAACGAGGTCAATTGCCTTACTTCGTTGACGCCGCTAGATCGCGGGTGTTTAGGCTCTACCGTGTTAGGCAACGAAACGAGTATTCCAGTCGTTCTAGTGCCTCCAACAATATCCGTTCCACGATCGTTTTCATCTTCTCAATTTTCATGCGTTCGCGCGTCCATGCCTTCGTGCGTCGGTTCGTCTCCCTCCCTCTGTTGGAATTAACGAGAAAAACGACTTTGCGCTAGTTCGTACTTGCTCGATTGCCATTCGAAACAATCGTTCCTGTTACAAATGGATCCGACTAACGCGAAACCAATCGAACGATTTTACCACGGACCTTCTCGGACGATAGCCTCGATCGCACGCGCTGCTTTTTCTCCCTTCTACTTCTCCAATCTCTGTTTTGCTTACTTTTCACGAGGTCGTAAACTCCACGGAACTGATACTTTCCAACTTGATCTCTTTTTTTTCCATCGACTAGCCACGACTCAGCTATCGATCGATCATTTTAAACCAATTAACAGTAGCGCGAGAAGCATCCAATGGAACCAGTTAACAGTCTATCGTGTTTGAGTACCGTGCTATTTATTTATCCTGCCTGTCTATCCTAATGTTTCCGAGCCGGTGGCAAACAGCAAGGTACCGTGTACCCGCGTGTAAGTAGCTCTCTCTCTCTCTCCGCCAGAACATCGGTCAAACTTTACTTCTCGCTTCTATTGGCTGTGTCTACCTTCAACCGCGCGTATCGCTTTGCTCGACGAGAAACACCGGAATCGCGTGCATCGTGGAATTGCTACAGCAAAGAACGCTATACCCTCGAACCATGGGCTAGGTGGGTATAGGTGAATGTTTCGATCAATCAGACTGCGGAACAGCTTACAGCTTACAGCTTTCACCATCCACCCTCCTACTAAGCGCGCACCATTTCTCCTTTTGCTATTTCCAAATTATTCTGCAACTCTTCCCGCGGAGAGCTTTTCCTCGCAGCAATATTTGTACCACACACGAATTAAACAGATTTCGAATGGAAAATGGTTTAATTTAGACACCGTTCGATAGTGTCTTGTTCAGTTTTAACCACACGCTAACTCTCGATCTATCCTTCGTCAGAAATACAACGGCGGCGTTTCGTTTATTTTATTTTAAACGTATCTCGCGTTAAGAGGATTCATCGGCTTAAAAATAACTTCGTACAAAACACTTCTACGGAACATCTGTTTTAAACCGAACACGCATATGGAGTTGGCGACGGAAGCATCGCTCGGATGAAATATCTTTGACGTTATCGATGAAATTTCTCTTTCGACTTCACGATTCTACGCGACAGGTAGGTCACGCTTAATGCTGCTATCCTGGATTCCGTATTCGCGTTGCAACGTAACATTTGCATTGAAATAGTTGCACCCGTTGACGGGTCGCGTCCCGCATTCTAAGTCGACTGCGTGAACGGTGAACGCAGAACGCAGATGTTCGAGGTACTCGCAATTACGGCTAATTCCTTCTCGATTTCTACTTTTCTTGGCAAAATATGCGGAATAGGTAATTGTTGTGAAATTTCGCCGCGATTATCGCGCGTCTTTTCATAAACCGACACGCATTTTTGCGCCGTGAAAGTTGCAGTTCGCAAACGAACCGTGAAATTTTGCTAATGCTACTTACGTTCTCTTCGGTCGATGAGATTTGTCGCCTGGTCCTGCCGTGATAGACTCGCGGTCTAACCAGTGTGTGCCTGCTGAAATCTGGGGACGGTCCTGTAACAAAGTCGATCAGCGGAAATCGTTAGAGAAATATTCTCTCCCTTGCGTCACAAGTTTGCGCATGTTTTTACGAATGAGCGACGTTTAAAGGGAAAGTCGATCCTTGTGCGCGGTGAATGGGGATTTCGGTCGCTGGCAAGAGTCCCGCGGAATATCGTTTTTGTTCTCAAATTTGTACGCGGGAAACTCGTCTGGCAAACAGTGGGCCGCGTTTCTCGTGCATACGCGTTTCAATGTTAATTACATCGACAGAGAGAAAGAGAGAGAGAGAGAGAGAGGGAGATCCTTCACATCGTGGCGAACAATCAGTAAGCGCGTTGCCTCGTGGGCCATTCTGGTTCCCAAACGCGACCAATTCCGTTTCTGTTTTTCTAATTATCGATCGTTCCGCCTTCGTCTGTCTTTGGACTCGACAAACTTCTAAGATATAATACGAAAGAAACGTTATTTTTATTCTTCTACATTACTTTTGACATCGAACATAGTTGGCAGTATTCTTGACTCGTACTTGCAAGTTTGATCATGGGGACATTAAAAATAGAGTTCTTCTTTAAACGGAATCTCGAATCCTGTATAGAGAATTACTAACTAAAAATATCGTTGAGAAGCATCGATCAGGAGGAATCGTGTTTGAGCGCCAAGTATTCAGCCTTGGTCGAGCTGGCCTGCGCTCGATTCGTTTTGATCGAATCGTTTCCTTTCAAAGGGTCACGAAAATTTGCGTTTCAAAGCGTACTACACCATGTTCGAGATAGCAAAGGGCTTGGCTCGCGATTCGTCATCCTGTCGACTACAGGCGTCCAAGCGTGGGTCGTCTTAGCGTAGGTATTCAATGAACTGTAATTACTGCTTAGACTTTTGTCGGTATCACGCTTCGCGTTTCTCTTCGCGTCTCTACCCGATGTTCAAAGAACCGAGGGAAAAAGAGAGGAAAAACATTACGCTAACCACATTCTTGTGCTGTTTTCATCTTTCCTTTTCTTTTCTTGTTTCTCTTTGATCGAAAATAAAAGTTGCCTCCTTTCCTTGCGACAACACAAGATCGAGTCAAAATATTGGTTTCGAGGCGAGTTATCGGGAAACAACGACAACCTCTCGGTGAATCTCACCGCGCGCAAATAACTCGCGTTTCTTCGCCCAACAAAGTTTCCTCGTCGGATGGCTGAAACTTATCAAAGATTTCGGTTAATTCGGATTTAACCGAGTAACCGTAATTTGCGTTTTTAGACGAAAGCTGGTCGAATTATCCTTCAATCGAAGAAATTCTGTTACTTGTTCGAGAAACGGAACTACCCACCCCCCCCCCTCCCTCTTTAAGCATGGTTTGTCGAGATTGTATATTTTGAGATCGCTGAACGGATAGCTGTTGAACGGCTCAGGGTCAATTAAAACGAAAAGATACCTCTAAACACGATCGAGTTTACGATCGATGCAACGAGGTCTTACCGAGATTGAAGCATCGGCATTGATCGAGAAAAAAGTAGGTCATCGTGAAATTTTGATTGGTCGTTTAAAGCGCGCAGAGTCGGAACGATGCCGCGAGCGGGACCGTCGAAACGCGAGTACATGTGCGTTGTTTATGGGAACGAGATTGACGTCAAGGGTGACCAAGGAAAAAAAAAGCGGTTCGCAAAAAGATCGGCCAAATGTACGCCCGAACAGAGTCCCTTAGACGAACCAAACGACCAACTTTATCTCTTGACGTAAACGATGCTCCCAGAACCTCAAACTTTTCTACACTTTCTTTTTGTTCTTTCAATTTCTCAGTTTGTTCGCGCTCGTTTAATTGCCTCTCCTTCCAAGACGATTTCTTTTTGCCAACGGAAGCTCGCGCTACGCAAAGCACGCACGACTGCCTGGCAGAGGCGATTAATAATCCAGCAAAATAGGAATTCCGCAAATCAGTCAAATACAGCGTAATAAACGTTTTCGCATCGATGATAATTATATGTGCATACTCAGCGAAGGATTGGCCGCATCGTATCGCATCGTTTGTTTGCTCGCGACCGTGTATCGCATCGGTACGTGATGAATATCGAATTCTGGTAGAACAGACGTATCGCAAATATATTTCGTGCCAACGCTGGACCCTGCTGCCACAATTAAATTGAAATAACGCGGATTATGGTCCAGAATACAGACCGAAAATCATCGTAGCCGCAAGCTTTGTTACTCGCGCGAACGTCATAAACGCTCGGCTATTGCCGGCCAACGTCGATGCGTTTTCCAGTCTACCGATTTCAACAAACGCCCTCGGATCAACGTTATTTCGTTACGTTTCAATCCCGATTGGCTCTCTGCTATCGCGATTACGTTCTCCTTCCATTCATGCATCCCACTGGTCGACGGATTCCAGGATAAATTGAGAATCGATCCGAAAACGTATTTAATTCAGACCGACCTAATTAGGTCGACGCCATGCAAATCTAAACCATAATTACTTGCCGATTGTCCAACGGATTTAAAGCTATCCACTCGACCGTTACGACGTTCCATTTGTCGTTAATTTTCTGTCGCCGTCCCAACAGGAAATCAGAACCAGTTTCATTCGCAAGCATTGATGGTCGAATCGCGTCAATCCAGACGAGCTGATCGCCAATCGTATCGATGAATCATCTTACTGTTGGTGCACTAGCGGCTCTTTTCGATGCAACTTCGACATTTTCCGCTTTTACGCGTGTAAATCAATTTGCAGATCGTGCTACACTTATAAGTTATCATTTTATACCATAATATTGAGAGCAAACGATTCTGGTATAGGTACGAAACATTCGCAACGGGGTTGTTAACGAGTAACTTTGTCGGTGAAGATATTCGTGTCAATGTGAACGTGATCATCGTTACGTCGCGTCATTGCTCTCTGCTCTCGAGCGAAATTCGGGTTAACGGTGGAGGTCTAGCGAGAATAAAATGAAACCGATGCGAGAAAGTAGGAGTCGCGTGTGCAAGGTGGCTCCGAAATGGTCGATCAAAATTTGCTAGAGTGACCTCGATCATTAGCGAGCTCGAAACGGTTTTGTTTGCGACAAACTTTTCAGGCTTTGCAAGTAAGTCTTTCCTACCGCTGAACTCAACCACAGGTGCAGCGAACACTTACCACTCACTCGATGTTACGAGAACCTACCCCATCTTGATAACCGATATCTAAATTTTCCAACGCTAACAAATTCATCGATAGTTTCTTAAAGTGCTCACAGATAATACAATATTTTATAGTTATTCTCTATTTCACAGAATCGACTAATGACATAAAAGAACAAAAGTGAACAATGAGATTCGTCGATTATACCGCGGTGAAATTGAACCTCGAGAAACTGCGATGGAGAAGGGAAGACGTCGAATAGAAAACGAACTTGGACAAAGTTTCCCCGTTGCGATCGCGGTCACTCGCAGATGTACAGAGCCGAGGGGTAAATTTGAGAGACGCTGTCGGCGTTAACGATGTTCGTTGTAAAACGCAACGGTGAACGCAATCGTGAAGAGAGAGAGAGAGAGAGAGAGAGAGAAAGAAGCGTCGAGGACGAGGGAGTTAGCAACGGTCAATTAGGTCGCCGTTAATTTGGTGTACGACGAGCATACGTGCGTGCATCGAGGCATATGCGAAGGCGGATCTGCATTTCGTGTTCCCATGCCGGCTATCCCGATTTCACATGTGTCTCGTGGCGAGGGAAATCTCGCGCCAGCCTGAGAAGATTTGACTGGATTCGGCAACCGGTTCGTTCAATGACCCTCTCCCGTAACTGCTAACTTTATCACGAATCGATTAAGTTGCTGTCCAAGTCTCTCAACGAGAGGAGGAAAATTGCGATCCACGAACCTCGTCGAAACGGTAGGTGTAGCTTTTTACTATCCGTCCCTTAAAATCGTAGGCTGTACTAAAAATATTATCGTAAATCTCTCCCGCCCCCCCCTCCCTTTCCGGAATGATTCAACTTGTAGGTTTGATCATTAAACTGCTTACATCGATACGTTCTCTGCGGGACCAAGAGACATTATACCGACAGCACTCCTGTAGCTAGATGCTTTCGAATTAATTGCAACGTGAATGAACGAAGTCGGGCTTAGTGAATGGACCAATCAGAGCTCCATTTCTGCAGTGCTTCGCCGTTCCCCGTCTGTGCTCGTTAGTTAATTAAACTTCGTAATTATAGCTCGTATGGAGGTTCGGCAGAACTGGCGATGGCATTTGGCGCATGATTCACAACGAATGTTGAGAACTACTCGATATTTTACATATGTAAATATCAAATTTTCTACGTACGTCTCTTTTATTCACTCGTCCTCTCTCTAAAATGAATCGAGATTAAATTCGCGTTCTGCTCGCTCGCGTTGTTTGCGTCTGCTGATATCAAACGCGATAAGAGGGCATTGTCTCTCGCATTAAATCCAGCGTGTCTGCTTTTCTCGATTGCGATTGCTCGTTTCTCGGATTTATTGACACTAATTATTATCAGTGCTCCAACACCGACGGAAAACTTATCACCGTGCACTTTTACTTCGCGACACGATCTAAATTTTTATTCGTTCCGAGTGGAATCGTTTGATGGATTCGCGTATCCAGTTAGGCTATTATGCCGCAGCAAGGAAACAGGTATCCAAGAATGCTTTCTTTATAAAAAAAAACAAAGTATTTTATTCACACGATTCAATGGAGAAGTATAGATAACCAGGCGAAGCCAATCGTTAACCAGAAAGTTCGGAAACGCTGCCTTTTACGCGTTCGTTTCGATGCGATTCAAAAGCGGAATTTCGAACGGCCAAACGATGCTCCTGACACGTCAGATCTTATGACTATGATTATCATTACTATGATTAACTTATGAGTAACGTTGGATCGACGGTCCCGTCGTGGTTATCTTATTTTCTTCCTAACAACACGATTTCTTCGCTTTCTTCGTACGAGCGGAATCACTTTCCGGAAACGATTCAGTCACGTTCACTGGATTAATTTTCGCTCGAGTAAGACGAGCGTGAAATCGATTTTATTGTCAAACCCATTCCCGCTTATCGACTTTCCTTTGCATCCACGACTCACCTTCGACTTCAACGCATCCTTCATTGAAAGCGAAACTATATCTAGCGTCCTATCCGTCCGCAGAGAGAATTTCAATAGTCAAGATTTTTGCAGGTGTTGCAACCATTCATTTTTTTTCCTTATTAATTCGTTAATTTGTAAATTCATTTGTTTCTTTTCTTTCGGATCCGAAAGGGAACCTTTAAAACGGCAATATAGTAATCCTATTTACGACCTCTTTACCGTGTACTAGAAATCTCGTCCAGTACCGAGATTTGTTTTTGCTTCTACGATATTACGAATACACGGAATATTTCGAACCGTCCACGAAACAAAAAATCATTTTTACGAATTCTTTTCGATTTCTTCGGTGTATTACACGGAAGGTATTACACGCTGAAATAGATGCAAGCATGATAAATTCTATGTTTCTTTTTTTCATTTTTCATTTTCTTCCGTAAGCGAAATTGTAGCCTCGAGAAAAAAAGAAAAAAGAAAAAAAAAGAAAAACAAAAATGGTTTACCCGGTTCGATAGAGTTTGAGGTTCGCTGGACTTGTTAGACGAATGGGATCCGCCGAAAATTCGACTCGGCAAAATCAACGAGCATTTCAAGCTCTCTGCAGCATTGGGAAAGGAAATTCTGTGAAACTTGTACGAAATGCAGCCGCTTCGATTCGAAGAGAATCGGGAGGAATAAGGGGCGGGCGCTTTAAATTTACTCGCTTCGATAGGCCAGGTGAGCCCGTCTTGCTCTCTCGAGTGAATTCGCGTCGAAGAGACAGGTCGGGCGAATAATTTTTTCCCGCTGAGGAGGAAGGGAGAAAAGCGAGAGATAGTCGGACGTCTGTGGTGCATCCAATTAAGCAGGGAGTTCAAGTTCGTCAACGCGGTCCGGGTTAATTGGCGTAAATAGGCGTCAAGTGGTGGTTTCGCGTCTTGGATTAACGTCGGCCAAACCGTTCTTCTCCCTTTTCACCTCTTTTCTTCCTCCTCTGTCCACTCGATCGTTCATTCCGGACCGAACCAATTCTACGCTGTAGCTTTGTATCGAGCGTTACACGGTATGCATTTTCTGTCGAGCTTCATTATTCTTGCCAACTTGCAACGAGATATCGATAATTATTATCAATAACCTTATTCGCGTCTACGGCATCATCCCAGGAATTGATAAAACTGTGTTTGATTTTTGCGACAAACTCGTGAGTTGAGAAATATCTATAAATTATCGTGAAGCGAGGCAGTAGACGCGCAGCGATCTTTCGACAAATCGTCGAGTTAGTTCGTGGTCGCAGACGCGAGAAGAGGCTGCGTCGATATTTTTGATGCTCGACGGAGAGAAGGGTAGTCACGATCTTGGTGTTTTCCGATTCCAGAAATAACGCCGCGTTTCTCTTCTTTACTCCGATACTCCCCTTTTCTCCTTTTCCTCTTTTCTACTTCCCTTCTTTCTCTTCTTTCTCTTCTTTCTCTTCTCATCCTTTTCCTCTTATTTTGGTGCTGGTTTCTGGTTCCCGTTAATTCTCACTTTCTATCGAACGGCGTGCGTTAACGGAAGCGGATTTCTCGATGAGACGAATGAAATACTAAGCGAACCAATCTCGAGACGCCCGGCCTGCTCGATGTAGAGCACGCCCGTTGCCTCGAATAAAAAGATTCCAGTTTTAATCGGGTCGGGTTTTAATGGACCGCGGAGCATAATATAATTCCTGGCCTCGCTTGTTCTGCTAGCTCGCTGAAAATTCTAGATATCGGACGAGTAATGGCCGCAATTAATTATTTTCCCGTTCGTTGGGATTCCAAGCAGAGTTCGCGCGTTGGATCATCGCTGGGAAATTCGACGGAATTATCGCCGTTCGTCTATTACTAATTATTAATTACTAATTACTTGGAATTGCGCTGGGTAGCTTAAAGCTACCGATCGAAAACAGAGACACGGTAATGAAATTCAAGTTCGGGTAAGTCGCGTGTCCAGGAAAAGCGTAGGTAGTTTATCTTTCTGGTTATCTTTTTCTCGTTTACGCTATCTGCTTCACCTCGGATAACACGTATCTTCGTCATTCCCGCATCCGTTTTTGTGACAACCGAGAGACGCTTTCGGTCTTACGTTTCGTTCGAATTATCAAAAAGCATTAGTTTGCTCTCTTTTTATCGAAATCGATCCACTCTGCCATAGTGCGAAACTGTGCGCTCAAGTGTGAAACGATAACGAGTAACCAGGGTGATTAATCGATGTGGTAATTAGACGAGGTTAAGTCGCGAGACGGATGGACGACGACACCGACCGACGATGGAGCGGGAAGGTTTCGAGAATACGGTTAGCGACCATTATAAGAAGGAACGAGAAAAGCGATGCTTCCGTCCGAATAATGGATTTTCTATGACGGGTGAAGAACGGCAGATTCTCGTTTTTCGACCAAGTCAAGCAGAGCCGATCCCTGAGCAGCGATGCAATTATTTTTTATTTCGCCCAACGATCGTATCGATGGACGGTGGTTGTGCTCCGTTCCACCTGGTCAACGACCATTGTAACCACGCATTTGCCAGGCAAAACACATCGGAACCGAACGAGCGCGTACCACCTTTTTGCCAAAGAGTACCTTGGCTATCGGTATAGAGGATCATTGGTCCAGGCTTGATAATTTTACCATCGAATCGGAGCAAGGAAACTTCCGTACGTGTTATTTTTCAACGACCGAAGCAGCCATGTGTGTTTTAAGCGTGGAACAGGTCGCGATTTTGGAAACTCTGTTGGATTAAATAACCAAAGTATTACGTACGCTTTGATAACGTGACGCAACAACCGGACTAAAAACACATATATGGACCTTTGATACGCGAGAAATAGTTGAAATAAAATATAGGAGAAAAAAAAATGTGAGCGAAACGAAAGATCAACGCTCTTGGCAAACATACCCGTGTTTAGCGAGCTGTTTAAACTTCTGTTGGGTCGTCGTTTGCGAAATTAAGAAACAGTTCGCGGATGTCGCAAGAACGCCAAAAAAGTTAATTAGCACAAAACGAAGGAAAACTTGGAGCGGTGCTCGAAGGAAAGTACTCCAGGATTCTTGAAAGAGCTCTTATGTGTTCAGGACGCATAGTAGCGCAAGCGGGGCGATGACACACGCCCAATATAAAACGTGTTGGTGTACGTGCGAGCACGCACTTTCACACACACCTACGCAACCAAGCAACACACCCAGGATTCCTCTGTTTCATTCCCTCTTTCTTTCGTCCCTAATCTGTCTCTCTTTTTCTACGCATCGATGCACGGCCTGTGCTACGCTTCGTGAAAGCTCGAGGTTACCGAATTGGGGACTGGCCCTAACGGCGCCGCCAACAATTTTGGAGATCCGAATCAGTCGGAACGCGACTCGTATCGATCTCTCTCTCTCTCTCTCTCTACGAGTCCCGTTATTCAGCACTTTCTTCACCCTCTTTCCTTCAATCCTAAGGGAAAGAAATTCCGACCCTTGAAAGATCACGAAAATTGAAAGAAAATAATAGGAGCAGTCGAAGGATCGACTCGTACGAAAACTAACTGCAGACAAACAGAGGAAAAAGCAGAAACCTTGGTTACGAATTACGAATTACGATCAATTACACGCGATACGAGATATCGGATGCGAGCGAACGGCGAGCCTCTGATTAAACTACTAATGAGTCGCTCCTGATGCTCGACTTCTAACGGGTGCGCAGAGAATCAGTGATAATAGTAATCAACGATAGACGCAACTTGTTACGTACGATCCGAAATGGCTCTACGTTTTTATAACTTAAGTTAATCACGATTAATTATCGTTACCGTTAATACTTGTTGCATCTACCAAGAACGTGTCTGATATCAACGAATGAAAAAAACTGTGAGCACTTTTTGCGAGACCATACATTCTTCCAACGTTCGGTCAGGACCAGTATTCCCAAACTTGGACGGAGAATCGACACGATGTCCACTCCCTCTCGAAACTTTTCAGTATCCAAGAGTATCGATCCGCGAAAGACTCTCGCGAGAAACTACTCGAACTTGTACTGCGATTCCTCCAAGAATCATCGTGTCTTTTCACATCCGGTTAATCGAACAAACAACACACTTTTCTACTCGATTTCCTGCCCACAGCTGAACACGCGTATAAAATCAAGGAAGGATCAATGTTTCGTCGCGGCTGGATTTAATTAACGTCTCAGAATTCCCACGAAGAATAGATGCGCAATTATTCAAGATCAGCCATTCGAAATCTTTTTATCCTTGATTCGAAAAGGATCCACAACTGTTTCCCATTGCGTGCACGTTAAATCGCGCGCATCATTTTTGAGCGCGTACACCCGGCTCGTGATCCCAAGGTTCCTCGAGTCGATCGACCGATATTGAAAACGTATGATCGAACGTTAAAGAGATTGCCTCGAAATTCTACAGACCTAAGTCTGGTAAATAGCGAAACTAGGAATCTGGGAGAAAAAAAGCAGGCGAAACGCCGATAAAGAAGCCAACGATCGAAAAAAGAAACTGCGAGGTACATATCGCATTAACGATCCTCGCTCGAATCAAGGCTGACCGTTTCGTTTGTTGATAATTTTCCAATGAAACTCGAGTTTGCACGCAGCCGTAACGTAAATGGAAAATTGTAAACGGTACGAAGTGAGAAGATCTCCGACGTTGTAACGTCTGTTTGAAAGCGATAATTAACGCGAGTCGTTGCAACGGATTATTTGCATGTTAATCAACCAAAGTCTCAAGTTTTGAAGCGAAAACGCCGCGCATCGGTGAGACACTGCCGCGACCCTACGAGACCGCTTATTTACAATGACTTTAATTAAACCGCGCTTCTTGCAAGTGTCCCTTAATGACGACGCAGCGTGTAATTACAGCAACGCACCGACCGCGCGTCGCTGGCGTAAATACCTCGCGACATTTGCATAATAATGGGATAACCGGTGGACTATGTTAACCGGATTTCCAGGCTACCGAGGCTCGCGCTGGAACGGTGAAATTTCTCAGAGTCACCCGGAGTCGATGCTCGTCGTTGCAGTTTCTTTGTTCGGACAGGTGTAGGTACCTTCGACAACTATGTCTAGAGTTCTGTCTGGATTCGTATAAGGGAAGGTTATTGTTAGCTCTACCTCTCGAAGCGATTCTGCTCGACGAGTCCCCGTCGGTTCTTCGTTCTCGATGCTTTCTTCCTTTTCGTAATTCGTTCGTCCGTCCATACGGCTCATACATAATTTATCGCGTGTGGCTCCAACTTAAACGCGCTTCCTGACGGCCACGTGGTTGGTTTCAAAGATTTAGGAGGATATTGGCACGACTTGGTCCAGAAATATCCGATCACGTACATACCTTGCGGTTCGTCGTAGGTGTTTTTCCAGAGCCTCCGATAGGATAGATAGGTAAAGAATACGAGACGCGCGCGTACACAATACCGTTGACCCGAGGTTACGTTTTCTTTTATCGGTGGTCTTGTTCGCGCTGTACCCTAGATAACGCCTTACTCGAATGCGTTCGGACGATCGCATTGGGAAGCCGCATGGAAAGTATCGTTCGAAAGCACTGGACGACGATTGGGCGAGGTTGAAAAGAAGTTGGAACATCGAGCGAGCAAGAGGTCGAGCAAAAGTACTCTCGCAACGCTGGTGAGGCGAACATGTAAGCCGGTAAGCATCGGTCGGACAAGAAACGCGAAGCCCTTTGACGTACAACGCAGTTCCCGTGCTCGATAAAAGGATCTGAGTTGCGAGTCGAGCCAGAGCATCTATTTTGGCTTTCTCGTTTGTTTTTGTGATCTTTGCATAATTACGAATTCTAATAGTTGAGTGCCATTTTGGATGTTGCGAAACCGTTTGCCACCACTTTGCCAACTATCCTAGTTGAATTCCATAATCTAAATCGCGGGGAGAGAGAGAGAGAGAGAGAGGGGGGGGATTACTGTCAAGAATGCGGTGCAAGCGTGTCCGTGCAACTGTAGTTACGATCGAGCAAGAACAATTCTACACCTTTTACTTTACATTCCGGGGTTACCGGTGTTCTCTAGCGAGAATCGCGCGCGTCGCGTCCATGGTTTCGGCTTCGCTCTGCTTCGTCCCACTCGTAACGTTTACTCTCGTTTTATTTAGATCCTGTACCGTCAGGAAGAGCACGCGGAACCGATGTCGCCGACAGACCAAACCCTCGCCAGTTGCAGACTTCAACCTCTCGTTGCAAGATGTGTCTCTGTATTACCGGAACAACAAACCGTGCGCCGGCTGCGTGTATATCCAGTCGACGATGGAAAGTCGATAAAACGTCGGCGAAGCCAACGAACCTGGCACGTGAGTCATCGTCGTCTCGCACCTAATCGAGCACCGAACTAAATCGACCACTCGTTCCACGTCCAATGGACATTGACCTAGTCGTTTGTCCGAATTTCGAGCATACGTTATAAATCAAACAATTTTTCGAGCATTTAACAATTAAGGAAATCCAAGGAAATGAATTTGTCTAGCAATTTGATCGAAAAGAATCCCGTGTATTTGCTGATAACAAAGTTGGTAACGCGAAGTAATGAAGGTTTGTTTCCAATTCCCTAGAGTGAACTGGAGGAAACAGTAGGGGGAGTAACGAACGATGGATCAGGATAAAAAGAGAATACTCCGTGATAGTTAAAAAGTTCAACGATTCAACTCGTCTTTTACTCGTTAGATTCATCGTAGCATTGTTAATTCCGAGTAAATTGGTTCGCTTTTGTCAGCAAGTTTCACCATTCGTGGAACGCCGGCCACCTCTACCCTCGAAGCAACAAAACTTTCATTTCTAAAGCTATGTTAAAAAAAAAAACAATCGAGTTTAATCGAGAAACGAAATTAACGAACGATTCCGATCGAGCTTTTTATAATACATACAACGCTCCGAACGATTGTTCAGATTTGTTGGATTTTTCAACAAGAGTTCGTTCCTTTTGATGGAGAGCGAGATAAGTTTAGAACGTTTCGAGAAAAGCTCAACTCCTCTCTACTTCCGTTTTCCTACTTTACGTACCGACACGACCTTTCCTTATTATTTTAGCCGGTCGCAGTGTACCCAAAACTAGATAGATAGCGGAGACCAGAAATCTCGGAAAACCGACCTAGTCCGCGTCTACCATTTTGTACGATAACAGCGGAATGGTAAAAAAAAAGAGAAGAAGAAAAAAAAAAGGTATAACATAAATTTGCGAAATGGCTGACGCTTCCAGGATGCACGACCAACTTGAATAAGTACCGTCGCTTTCGCGCTATCGTTATAAACGAGAACAACCTCTCGTTTTTCCAGTAGACCGTGAAGCGGCCGGTTGGTTAATAAGACAACTAAACCGTGAATCAAACGAGAGGAGAAGGAAGACGATGCAGCGGCGAAAAAATGTACAAAACTGAAGCGAAGAAGCGATTCGATGATTGTTACTATTGTTCTGATTTGTAGAGCAATAAACGATAACAGGTTCCGTTCAACTGCTGTCGAGCAATCGCAATGAATTTCGTGATTCAACCGGAGTACCATTCCAACGAATATTGGAGCTTCGGCGAATGGAGCTACAAAGCCCGTGATTCCCTTTGCTTGCCTTAAAATTCGGGTAAATTGAAAGCGATTCGGTGAGAAGCTTGGCAAAGCTTGCCTCCGAGAATCGTTGCAGACATTCCAATTAATAATGATCTTCGTTTCCACTTCCTTTTCCTTTTC
Organism: Ctenoplectra terminalis; assembly: GCA_019453375.1. Taxonomy (NCBI): domain Eukaryota; kingdom Metazoa; phylum Arthropoda; class Insecta; order Hymenoptera; family Apidae; genus Ctenoplectra; species Ctenoplectra terminalis. Next base: position 125,518 of record SMSQ01026110.1, read on the forward strand.
TTTTCCTCTTGTCCGTTGTTTGCTTGCTTTCCTTTTTCTGGAGGCTTCAATAGTTTTCTGGTAAACTTATGGCGTCCATTTCGAATGTTCACCGACTATCCTGTAGATCGCAATGAATAGTGAAATACATCTTGACGTTGCACAATTTGCAGTTTGAGTGGTAAAACCGCAATGCGTCACGNAAGAAGAAAAAAAAAAGGTATAACATAAATTTGCGAAATGGCTGACGCTTCCAGGATGCACGACCAACTTGAATAAGTACCGTCGCTTTCGCGCTATCGTTATAAACGAGAACAACCTCTCGTTTTTCCAGTAGACCGTGAAGCGGCCGGTTGGTTAATAAGACAACTAAACCGTGAATCAAACGAGAGGAGAAGGAAGACGATGCAGCGGCGAAAAAATGTACAAAACTGAAGCGAAGAAGCGATTCGATGATTGTTACTATTGTTCTGATTTGTAGAGCAATAAACGATAACAGGTTCCGTTCAACTGCTGTCGAGCAATCGCAATGAATTTCGTGATTCAACCGGAGTACCATTCCAACGAATATTGGAGCTTCGGCGAATGGAGCTACAAAGCCCGTGATTCCCTTTGCTTGCCTTAAAATTCGGGTAAATTGAAAGCGATTCGGTGAGAAGCTTGGCAAAGCTTGCCTCCGAGAATCGTTGCAGACATTCCAATTAATAATGATCTTCGTTTCCACTTCCTTTTCCTTTTCTTTTCCTCTTGTCCGTTGTTTGCTTGCTTTCCTTTTTCTGGAGGCTTCAATAGTTTTCTGGTAAACTTATGGCGTCCATTTCGAATGTTCACCGACTATCCTGTAGATCGCAATGAATAGTGAAATACATCTTGACGTTGCACAATTTGCAGTTTGAGTGGTAAAACCGCAATGCGTCACGAGTTTAAGGCAGACTCGTTTCATCGATGAAAATGTTTTAAATTCGTTAAATTCGTTAAATTCGTTTTCGCTCGATCGAATATTTTTACTTTGTTTCTTAACATTTCACAATCGTGTTAAGACTAAAGGGCGATCTATCGACACGTGGATAGAAAAGTGACACAGCTCGCGTCGCTCGTAAAATTTTTACGTTCGCGTCAACGAAAAGAAACAGATTTATACGGGTGCCAGGTCAAGTAATCAATGCCAGACTTCCAGAAAAATGACACGATTCGTCCAGCTGTCGAACGTCACGCTCGTACCACGAAAGCGTGATTCGTCGACACCTGGAATACAAGATTTCAACTGTTTCTCTCGCTATACTGCCGTCAAAATGCTTGTCGAAATTCACTGCGAACGAAGATTATTGAGCGCCAAGAAAAACGCACGATAATAGCGAAAGCTTCGAGTTCTGTCGTCTTGAATTAAGAGAAAGATGGTTGGGAACAGTTTCTCCGAATACAAGGCCCGATTAAGATCGGCAGATGCGCTACGAGTGACCGAGCCTAGCCCTTGCTGCAGGTAAGTCGAACGATTCATCCGAGACGAAGGAGTCCAGGTGCAAATCCGTAAACCCCGAGGGGTAGTTTTCTCCAAATACACCGAAACATTTGAGAAAAGAAAGAAAGAGCGAAAGGAATTTGTATTAATTCGAGCACACGAACTACGGATTCCGAAACATCTGTTCTGCCCCGAGATTCCGCGTGTGCTGCCTATAAACGGGCTACTTTTCGTTCAGCATCAAACGGTTTAACAAGGAAAAATGATGATTCCGAATTAAGAAAGGGTTTCATTAACGCTTAAAAATTCTATACTCAGAAGGGTCTGTTTAAAAGAACTGTTGCGTTTGAAATCGTTAGAATTTCACGAGAAAAACGAAGGAGATTATACCAAGTTCGAGCGAACGATCGACAATGAAGAGAATAAAAAAATGCAAGGCGCGACAGAGCTAAATTCTAGATTCTAGATTCTAGATTCTAGATTCTAGATTCTAGAGAAACAAACGCGACGATGCTCTACCAACGGATTCATGGAAACGCTTTCGTTCGCGATGCATCGACCTCTATTCTATGTAGTTTGATGGACTACTTACTATTCTTACGACCGACGCGACGTTTATGCTCACGCTCGTACGCATTGCTTCGCTTACCGTTCAAAACGGATAAAACTGAAACGAGCTGCTAACGGGCACACTATCTGCTGCGTAACTTTGATCGTTAACCGGTGGATAGTATCAGAGGAGGTCAAGAGGTCGTGCTCGATCGTTTTTCTATGGATTTCCTAAATTTCAAAACCGAAGACCGCGAGGTTGAATAATTTCCATGTCTGGAACCAAAACTTCAAAATTGTGTACGGTTAGAGATGACGAGAGTGATTCGATTTACGATATCGAAACACGCATGAATGAAAGATTGACGGTAGTACGGCTTCCTAAAGTGAAAGGAATGCATTCAAGTTGGGAGAGACGTTTCGATAGCAAAGTTTCCAAAACAGTCTAGACTAGCTGTCGCGTTAAGACTGTGACCCATTGTTAAGCCGAGAATAGATTTAGATGTTGCGACGACGCCAGCTTCCCGCTCAGATTCTGTCGCATCTTTTTACGTTGTCGTGAGTATCGATGAAGAATAACCAAAAAAGTAAGGGATTCGTAAGTATAGAAGGGTCGAAAAAGCGTGACGCCAGGATTACAAGAACTATTTCGATCGATCGAAGTCGGGCATCGGAGACGATAGAATTTCGACGGTCTCGGTAGCAAAGCTCGCTTTATCTGGAACTATGAATCAAAAGCTGGCTAACAGGAAATTGCGTTGTCACCTGTGAGGTCAGAGATCTCAGGCAATCGTCGAGTGTCGTTGTCGGGTCGAAGCTGATTTAATTAAACGATGGCGTGGCGAAGGTTGCGCGGAAACGAGTTTCTATGCACCTTAGAAATCATCGTCCTCGATCGTGTAGGCGCTGTTTCCTCTTCGAGCGTACGTTCCTTCCCTCTATGACACGTAGATGTGTACTCGAGTCGTAAAATGATTCTTGGAAGAAAGAACGTGACTTCTCGCGCGATGATTCACGCAACGCGACGCTTATTGTACCTTTAGTCACGTGTGACGAAAAGAAACGTGGTCGAGGGAGGAAGAAGAATATGTAATTTGTAATCTTTCCGAGAATTTCTAGAAACATCGGACATCCGCGACGGGAAACGACACCGATGGCACTCCCTCGATCGAAAAATTTTTTAAAAGTAAATAATATCCGAACATAAGTATCAACGAATTATCTAGGATGGTAAATGCAAGAGAAACCTATCGCGTTCGAGCACTTTTAAAAACAAGTACATCGACCGATGGTTCAACTTTACGAGAACGATAAAGCCGGAATAAAGATAGAACCCTGACGAGTGAAAAGGTTCCTGGAATCTGGTCGACGTTTGGCTCGTAAAGTTTGAACGATGGGTACGAGGACCGCGTAAAATAAGTAGAAAAATCTCTCTCGGTTCTCGTTCTCGCACTGGTTAGCCGAAAGCGCGAAGCTTGCTATCCGCGATCACGACCGATCCCAGTTTCCAACGATTTTTAAAATCGTAACCTACAGCGACCGTTCTCTCAGGACGAATCAAACCGCCGCTATGTTCTCGTAAAAGCACGGGTCGCTCTTTTGGAGAAAAGATATCGCTGTGTCGCGTTTCGGTACAGATACGAACGAGAAGTCGAACGAAAAATCGAAAAATCGGTCGCGTTTTCCGGAACGATTCTGCTTGAAAGTAGATTTCGCGATAATTCATTTTCGCTAAGCTATACTCAGAGCTGGATAGAGCATGGAAGAGCAGGGAAGAGCAGGGAAGAGCAGGGAAGAACGAGAGGAAAAATTGGTTGGAAACGAGGCACGACTGTGTCCTCATAATTTTTACGCTTCCGATGGAAAGTTCGACGTTAATGTCGCGCTCAGCGGACGCAATTTAACGGTAACACGGCGATTTGCATAATTGGCCGAGATTGGCTCTGTTCCGGCGGCCTAGGCCGTTTCGAACATCGAATCGCTCGAACAGAAGAAAACTCGCGCGCGTGACGCACCGCTTGTTATCTGTTAACAAGAATCTTCGAACGATCGATCGCAAACATCGATGCAATAATCGTGAAAAAACGAATTAAAGTACGCGAGCACATCGGACGTATTAACGCTTCGAATCACTATCGAACGAGTGCAAAGTAGTACGTAACGGGCAGTCGAAGACGTGTTCTCGACGTTGAGAACATCTGTAACCCTACGTGACATCGGTTCGAATCGGTGGAGGAGTGGCGATTAAGCGGTCAGCTAGTAAACCGATTCGAAACTCGAAACGAGTCGACGAGTTCGTGAACCGGGCCATTGTCTCCTCGCGCGATTATTCTCGAGGTGGAATTGGAACAGGAGGGTCGTCGGTTTCCTGTGCTTTCACAGAGTCGAGCTACGGCTTCGGGGTTCGCGAATCGGGTGCGCTTGTGCGCTTAATTCGAGAGCATATGGTAGACGTTGGCACGCGTCGCATAATTTCGTTCCAATGGCCGACATGTTTGGAAAGCCTCGACGGAAATAACCAACTTCAATGAGAGTCGGAAGTACAATGAACGCCGCTCGCTAATGTAAGGGGATTCGATGATTGCCGGCTGGTCACGTTGTTGCACCGTCAACACAACCCCCCTGTGTCTCGCTACCAGTCTTTAAGCTTACTTTTGCTTGCCTCTTAACATCTACGATGCTGTCAGGCATCGTAAATGCAACTAGCTACGTCGCTGCAAAGAGTACGATTTTAGGGATCAGATAACGATAGGACCAATTATAAAGAAATCCAATTTTTTTTCCTTTCCTTTTTTAGAGAAGTGGAACTCAAATTACTTGCTTCGATAAACTTTCTTTTCCCAATGGGAAACCGAGTGCTGATTCCTAACGAAAGGAAAAAAATTAAAGCAGAGAAACGTAGCGAAATGAGCAGGGGAGGAGAGGACGAGAGAGAATTTCGTAATCGAAAGTAGCCTCGTCCTCGACCGTGTACGTTTAAACGTTCGTGTAACACCTTTTAAATTTTAAATGTGCGTGACGCGGCTATTTCGATGCATCGAACCGGTTCGCTAGCGCGACCTACCAGCAACGTACGAGAGGAGGAGCTGGGGAAAAGCAGCGGGCGAAGGCAAGAACGGCATCCACGGAGAAAAAGGGTGAAAGAGTAAACTGATAGCAATTTAGAGCGGGATCGTGGTGCCCATATGCCACGGCTGAATTTTTATTTTAGCCCGGACGGAGCAGCGTTTCTTCCAGCGGAAAGCTTTACGATCGTCCTTCTTAGTAAATGTTGGTACGCTACGTACGAGCTGCGCTTTAACGAAACAAAATTAAGAGGAACGAGTCGAGGAGACTCGAGGCTCGATTCTTCGTATCTCGTTTTCCTTCGCGGTTGCCCGTTTCGAAACGAATTCCGACATTGGCGACGCGCAGCCTAACACCTACGAAAGAATCTAGGACTGTCCATTGCCGGAGACTCGAAGGTCGATAGATGGAACTTTGGTTACCCGTGAATCGAGCGGACCAGCCGAACGCGACGCGATTTCGATGGCTGCGAAAATAATTTTTAGTACGGATCGTTGAACGGAGAATAAAATAGAATCAAGTATAAGAATTAAACCGACCAACATGATCCAAACAAAAGAAATTGGTTTTTCGAACGACTGAAATCGCAGTAATCTGCGGATGTCGCGAACGATGCGTTGGCTGGTACGACTCGCCCACGGCAAACACGTATCGTTTATAAAATTCTGCCCACACGTGGCACGAGCCTCTTCGTCGCCTCGATCGTCGTACTCGTTCAGCTTAACGCTCTTGACCCGCTGCTAAGCCCTGCCATAACGGCTTCCTTAGCCTTTCCTACGCTCGTGCCGCTACTTTAAATCTCCGTCTAGCAATTGAGATCTCCTACGATCATCCTGCCAACACCGGTCTTAAACCTGTCCAATAATTTAAATACAATCGGCTTGTCCGCTCTCGGTAATTAATTGCAAGCTCGGTACAGAATTAGCGAGACGTTTATAGGGGAAAATGATCGCGTTGCCGTGCGAAACGACGCATATTGGACTTATTAGCTTTATGCTTCGAGCAACCATCGTAAAGTTAAGCTGGGTAAAGTTAAGACGGTTCCGGCCAGAGCCAATTAATCGACTTTTCGCCGCTTCGAAACATCGATTCTTGGGAGAGATTGCCTCGAGACACGAAACAAAACTTTCCAAAGTTACTTAAAAACCCTTGTCTTTAGGAGATTTTCAACTTTCGATCGTCATCCGTGGAGAAATGATTGGAAAAACGTAAATCTTGATGCGTGACGAGTCGAAGAGTTGAACATCTAAAGCGTATGGTTTTTGCGAAACCGCGTTTCGTCTCCGTGGTTGGAATAGGATGTAGGGGTGTCGCACCCTCGTCACGGTCGCCGCGACAACGTTTTTCCTTGCTCGACGGTGATCTTGACGCGGTGGCTCGTTTTAACGGCCAGACAATGAAGAAGAATGTAAAGTGGCGCGGCGAGGTTTCATTGCCTTTCTCGCAGCCGCATTGTTGCCCCGTAACAGACGCTCCGGGGAACGTTTAATCAAGAATCGTGCAAATGAAAATCGTTGATCGCTTGCATTTCAATGAATACCAGTTCGAGTACTTAGGTATTTCACTCTAACGATCCGCTGCTCCACTCTATAAACGTCGATTCAATGTCGATTCAACCAAGATTCAACCAAGATTCACGCGACGGAATCATGATTCTGCGATTGGTTGACTGGGACAAAACAAACGCTCGACGTTTGCCTCGCTAACGCGATTCTGATAATTTATTCGTCTCTACTTCGTTCCATTGTTTCCAACAAGAGAAATGGTCGAAGAAACTTATCGTAAAATTTACGGTGAACAGTTGCGAATTGCGCAACCTTGATGTTACTGATTCGTATCGGTAAAACTGCTACTAAATCTACGTTTTTACGCAAAGCGATGTATTTTCCTAGACGAGGATACCTGATTAATTATTAATACGTGTACAGACACCGATACGTCATTGTTTTCCTATTTGTTCACAGTTTTCGTATTCGTTGATGCATCGATTATCAATATCGCTCGCGAAACCAAACAAACGAATTATTCGTCGACCGAAAATATTGAAAATATTAAAAGTATTGAAAATCCTGTTTCAACGAAGCGACAATACCTGCCAAATACTACGCGTTAACAGCATTCGTCGAATTTCCTGTCAATCGAGGTAGTTTCGTACCAATTTCTATTCGGTTCAGCGCAAAAAAAAATCGCAGCGAGTGTTCTTTTCCGAAAGGGAATGAAAAAACCACGGTACCCTTTTTGGATGAACGCTGACCCGGACGAGATAAGACTTGATAATCGCCAACCATTTCAATGGTAGATACGTAGTTATTCGTGGTTACAGTCTTTTCGCAAATTAAGATACACGTGTCTGCTCACGGAAGTAGATGCGAGCCTTTTACGAATTACGCGATCGAGTGTGCGTTATTTGGATCGCAACAGCACGTGCACCAACGATAAAAGTTTCCCGATAACCTAAACGGAGAAACGTGTGTTCGCGTCTTATACAATTAGACACGTCGACATTGATTTTTGTTCCGAGTTGATCGTTGTCGATGATTAACTCTGATACGCGTAAACCGGTAAACGGTAAACGGTAAACGGTAAACGGTAAACGAGCTATTGGGATACGAAAAACGTTGGAGATTCGAGCGCGTTCCGTCTACAAGATTCATAGGAACGAGTACGGGAGAGCCGTGAATCGAGCGGCTGGAGAACCGACCGAGTCACCGATAAGCGGAAATCGCGGTGAATCGACATTTCCCGTTAGACGCCGCTTATAATTATGACCAGCCACTTAACGAACGTCGAGTCGTTCACCAAGGGCTATCATGATCAACGCTGATGGAAACCGCTTTAACTCGTTCCGAGTAAATATAGAACGGTTTTATCAATGAATCATTTTTGTTTAACCCGATCGTGTCGTCGTATTCTTTATTCTTGTTAAACGTTCACCTTACTTAACTTCTGTCTGGCGTGCCTGCAAATCGGAACAGGTTATCCAAGATTTGGCAAATACTAGCGACGTTTGGTTAAAATTGAACGAAAATTTAGCAAAAAGGGTGCATCGATGTAATTTGCGAATCAGTGATTCGCAAATACGAAAATGAAAGTTGGAACATGGTAGACTACTCTGTAATACGTCACGCATCGTTACCGCTCGAAGAAACGCATAATTGTGTTGACGCAACACAGAGCGACGCTTTGTACTCCGAGATTGGAATATCAAATACAACTATTAAAATGAAAAATATTTTGACGGTAGGAAGAGCGGAAATGGCGATGAATCGAGCTTCCTCGAGGTTCTGACGACGCAGGCGAATAGTTGGTGCGCGTGTAAGTACACATAACCTCGTCAACTCGAAGAACCACTCGACCATGTCGACGCCTTCGAGGAGGATAAATTAATCATCCGATCGGTTAGCTCGGAGTACAGCTAAAGTTCGTCTCGTTCCAATGAATCATACATATCCGACCGCTACCTACAAGCTTTCTCTCTTTCTCTTCACTTTTCGTTCGATTCAATATTTCTCGTGCATCGCTTCCACTTCAATTTTTCAACCTAGTATGTGTTTTACTTTGTCGTTAAAAGAAATAAGCTTGATAACACGACCAACTTATCCAAGTTGCTCCGCTAATTAGGTTCGTTTAAAATAGAATCGCAGCCAGGAATCGTAGACTTCCCGTCTACGATTTTTACTATTCTCCGACACAGCTACGAAATAATACCCTCGATTCCTGTTAATCTTGCTTCGAATAGAAACATATCAATGCACGATCTTAGAGAATGCGAATGTCGCAGTTGCGGACTCGTCGAAAATACACAAAGAGAATCGATTGGGCAGCAAGCGAGGGACAAGGATGTTGATGTTATGGGATGCAGAACAAAACAAAAGGAAACGAAATGAAACGATTGGTATTGTTGGTACCTTAGTCGATCGGGGAAAAGAAAAACGTGGTCATAATAAAATACTGGTCATGATACACCGAGAGGAATTGCTTCGATAATAAATATTTGAATCGTTGCACAAAATCTGTAACAGCGAACGAACCGACGAGCTACAAACATTTTCAAGGATTCCCGTCGAGTACCTTCACGGACTGGCGAGCGTTCCGAGAAGGACGAGAAAATAACGAACACACGACGCGAGATCGTACTCCGCCACGAATAATTAAACCGTTGTTGCTGCTACTGCTTCTTTTTTTTCTCTCGTTGGAATAGTAAAGCTTGTTTCTGTGTCGTTTGCGTATTAGGCAACGTAGCGCGAGTAGTATTATTTTACTAGGAAACCGGAACGAGGTTCTTCGAGGTGACTCGATGGATTCGTTAGCATGCATTGTATGTATCGCGGATGCAACAAGCCGGTAACTTTGAAAAGCAATGCTTTCCAACCGGTCGATCAAATTTGCTCGTGGACGAAAGATTTTTTCAGTTTCGACTATTAACCAAGTTAGACCTAACTATTTGGGAAAGAACGATACAAGCATCGTGTTATAACGATACAATAAAATAACTGTGTTCCATGCGGATAGCGCATGGGGGAATATTTGATAAATAATTAAATCGGATTTCCATGAATCGTGAATACCGTCACGAATACTACCTATTACTACCTATTACCATCTATTACCACCCATTACTCCCTATATTGACCGTTATAATTTTCTATGTTTCTTTGTTTTCTAATGGCAATTATTCATTCCGATGAGACAAGTTTAGATTATCGGTTGGCTTCGTTACATCGAGACGAGAAAAAATCGAGCAGCACGAGTTCGCATTGATGTATATTATTAATAAACTGCACTCCCGTTAAGGAGCTTCCAATTGTTTGGCTACACGAGATCCTTCGGATCGCGCGCCCTTGACAAGATGCGCATACGTTCGGTCGCGTAAGCTTCCCCATAAATTTCGTTTAAACGATGTACGAAAACTTGGACCGAACCACTTTTGGAACCAACGAAATAAGATTCCTACTTTATTCCGAAACTCTGTCTTTTGTATCGACAACGCGAGCAGGAAGAACCAATCGTTTGTAACGCGATGAAATCTGTATATCGGCGCACCACGACTTCAAACGCATAAAGCTAGGTATCGTATACCTAAGTAAATGCGTAAGATACGTACAAGCAGCCCAACGGAGCAACGGTACACGATTGTCACGAAACGATACCGTAAGAAATCGTTACGTACGATTTGCATCGTTTAGAAGAATTAGCCTATGGATCGATGCAATTTAACCACGAATATTTTAAGAAAAAAGAAACATGCTCATTTTTAGAAAGCTACAGGAAGGTTGAAATTATCGCGCCGCTTAAAAATGTCAAAGCCACGAAACCTTTGCTTCGATTGTTTGTCTGTCTGTCCGTCTGTCTGTGCGTTACTTTGATAAAAGAGATCAAATTTTTGACGACTTACCATAGCTTTCGGTGTACACGTCAGAGAAAATCGTGAGTAGCACCAAAACCAGCACCGATTTGCACCGCACCGTCACACCACCGACGGTACATCGTGAATTCGAGCACCAGATATCACTTGGCATGTTTCTCGGGCGGGGAATCGCAATGCACAAGGCTCACGCAAACATTATGACAATTGGTTATCACGTTTTTGTATTCCGTGCTCTACTTGCTTTCGTGACACACACACCACACGGTACTGACCACCCTACCGACTGCTCCGCCGGTTTGGACTGTTGCGACACCTCTGACAGAACCTCGGCCCCCACTTCGGCCGTGTATATCGAGCTATCGAACCTTCACGAATTCTGTCGAACTTTGCCGACCTCGATGCGCGCTGATTCGAGCTATATTTAAATTGCGAATTATGCTTCTCTTTCCTTTCTTTTATCATACATTTTTTTCTTCCTTTTTTTTCTTCCATAATTGTCTGCGACACGTTGATCTTTTTTCCTTGACCTCTCTAAATATGAATCATTGATCAGCTGTTATTAATGACAGAGATATTAAAGAACTAATGAGTTATTATAAAGCACAAAAACGACGAAGGATATTGACAAAGGAATCCTCGTATCTTGAGTACAATTATCGTAACAAAAACAATAAATAAATAAATAAGTAAATAAATAAATTAATTAATAATAATAAAAAGGAGACGAAAAGAAGATCTTTGATACTCGTATGTAGAATTTCTAAAAAAAATATTTCTTTAATTGGAAAATAAATAAATGCTAAATATAGTTTAGTTCGTTCGTTAAATAGGCTCTTAATGCAGAGGTTTGAGATTGTATAATATCGATCAAACTGTACGGAGGAAACCAAATACAATCTGTCGACGGTATTAAATCTGGATTTCAATTCCAACTATGGAGAACGTGCGAAGGGAATTAATAAAAAGAATAGTGACTGCGTGTAAAGAACGCAATGTGGATACGTCCAAAGATTTTGCTTCTTTTTTGGTGCGTGTTTATTTCAATTAACCTAAATGATTGTTTATATTCCGCTCTTAAAATAATAAGCGTCCATATCCCTACGCGATTGCAGCTTACTTTGTTTCAATTAAATCCTCCGTACGAAATTAAAGCGGACGACGAGAAGAACAATGAGAAAATTATTCAAGCGTTAACTCAAAAAATATGTGACCAAGATAAGCCAAGTTTAACCATATTAAAAAGTCAATTATATTTTGCGAAACATTACCATGATAGAGGTGAGAATGAGCTTTAAATACGGAAAACGATTAACACGGTACATTTACATATGCTTTACTTCTGTAGATGAAACTGTTAAACGACACAGGCTACGTTTGCATCAGAAAACTGGACCAATGGTGGCAGAAATTTGTCAGATTGAGAAAATCGCTAATAAACAAGAGTCTGAAAGATTGTATCAAAAAATGTTGATAGTTATTACATTTTTGAGCGGTCTTGGAAACCCTACTGCATCCCCTGTACTTAGGTAACGATACTGAATCATCTGTAAAAATACTGAATAATAGATCGAGAAAACTACTTTCTTAGGGAAGTTTCAGTAGCGTTGCAAAGCGTTTTTCAACTCTCGGAATTGGAACAGTATGTAAAAATGTCTAAACGTGAGAAGCAGGAACAGTTAATGGAATTAATGTGTATAGTGGCAGGAATACGTCTGTTTAACAGAGATTGCCAACGTGGAGGAGAAGGCATAGACGATCGTAAGTCCTTGACAATTGTTAGAACGAATTGTACCGTTACGGAGAAACGAATCGCTAACGCAAAATGCCTCTTTAGTGCCAGCTATTTTACAAAAAGCTATCGAAAGAACTCGTAATTCTATTATGGAATTTCTGGAACGTTTAATGACGAAAATATACAGATTCACTGCAGCTGTTGAAAAGATCTGTTTTGTCAGAGAAATAATACCATTTGGTGTTTTTACCATAGAAAATATAAACTGGGCGATCGAGATGTTAACGGCATGCCGGCAGCAAGAAATTTACGTTAGGTTGTATTGCCTACTGTTCGATCAACAATAATTTGATATTGATTTAAAGAATTAATCATCGTTCCAACTATCGTAGGAAACTACTAAGTGACGTGGAACGTAGCGAAAAAGAGATAAAAAGTCTTACGGAACGTCTTCAAGGGCGTATATTTAAACTTCATGACACCGTGAGATATAGAACCGCGATTCCTACTGTTCAAGTATACGTAAGAATTAATTTCGTACCTTTTTTTCTGTGAATTTCCATTTTTTAAATATTACATCTTATTTTCGAATTTGTTCAGCCACAATTTATCGATTTAGCCGATATATGGATGGGAATGCAGGACGAAGTGATTATATTGAGTGGCATTAACAATTTGCTTTGGGAACTACAAAATCTTAATGCAAAGGTAATTATTAATAAACAATACATGTATCATCGATGAACTAAACATTTGATATATCATAGACCGTGAATGTATACAACGAAACGATATTGAATGATATGCTATCTACCGAAGAGGTTCTAACAGATGCTGAAAGATTAGAACAATCAATGGGTGAACTAATAAGTAATAACATAAATTGCAAATTAACATTGCAATACTGACTCCAACTAGAAGTGTATAAATTAAGTTACGAATTCTCTTCTTTTCTTCTTCTTCTTTTTTTATTATAGATGAATGCGGCGAGTGCACTATTTATTATCCCAATGAAACCAAGGATTTCGAGAACATAAATTTGGAAGTAAGTTTACACGCAAGATGTTAGAATCGGTGCGTGTCAAATGTCATTTCATTAGGTTAATCAATTTGTCATCAGTTTCTAGGATTTTGCGCATGGAAATTCATTAATGGACATGGAGCACTGATCCCGGGAAATCCAAATAACGGTGTTGCTAAATGGAAAGGAAAATATTATGTTTTTAGCTCGATCATGGCAGCCCAACAATTTGGAGAAAATCCTGATAGGTACCTCTACAAATCTATAAAAGTATAAGTGTTTTCAAAAAAAATGTTATCGTAGGTGCGTGTACGAGGCTCTTGATTTCATTCGTAATCACCTTGAACACGTGTACCTGTTTCAAGTACTCGATGATGTTCAAGCTTTACAAACACAAGAAGTGTAAGTATTTAATACTCCAGAAAAGTATATTGAAATTACTAAAGCGCTATCGTGTCGATTAAAGATTATCGGAAGAAGGACCTCGATTAAAAACTTGCAAACATCAAATGGTTCAAACAGATTTACATATACTTCCACCTTTCATCGATAAAGATTATTCTTCAAATGCCTGGGAACTAAGAAATAAAGGATTACATTTAGTGAGTATACTTAATTAATGATAGAAAGGGGATATATATTTTTTTTTTCTAGGCAACCATAAGTCGATGTGTAACACGCAGCACGCAAACATACAAATCCAATTTTCGATATGGTATTTACGTACAAGCAACTCCGCCACGGGATAAAGAAGTTCAAACGAGAAGAGATAACTATATGAACACAAAGAAACTTTTAACTTATATATTTGGCCTACGAGGAAGACGCGATGACTCTCAGCATGTATTATCTTTTTTAGAAGACGAACTCGAACATTTATAAATAAATACTTAGCACGGTACGTAAATTCCATACGAAATTTGAAGGACGAACTGGATAGGGGTGGTCAAGAATATCCTTGGTAGAATGAAGTAATGTTGGGTACCCCTTAAAAAAAAAAAAAAAAATAATAATAATAATAAATAAATAAATAAAAGCAGTATGTTTTAACGAAGTGCTCCAATAGATTTACGAAATGCCAAGGCACAATTCGCAATTTTCTTCCTTTAGAAAACAAACTACTATTATAATTTGTTATTCCGTATATATACGGTCATCTTTATTTTCACTGTAATATTTTAGTTATCGTCAAATGTTTGCAATGATTTCTTAGTGGCTTCCATTAATTTAGGCCAGCATTCATTAATTTATATTCAAAATACACGAATTTTTCCATACACCAAAGTATGAATATCCACATCAGGATTAACTCCGTACCTCGCACCAGCAGTCTATCTTATTTTCTACAATTCAACATTGCGCAGTGTTGCACATACTGACATTTAATTGCATACATCGTACCTTCACTGAAATACATCACTTTACCATTAAGTCTTAAGAGTTAGGTCAATTTTTTTACACCAAGAAACCTATATTACGACAATAATTAGTAATTACACGATAATACAATTAAATTTTGCTTAGTAATAATTTCAGTGTATAATGTAACTATTATACAGAAGAGGTACAGGATGTTGATTTTTCGCATCATCTTTCTCTAAATTTTTACCGCACTTTTTATTAGCTTTACCATATGTCGTCTCTCTCTCTCCTTAGTTGACAGAATTATTAATCTCTGTTACATCCATTGTCGAAAATTAATCAATATTAAAAATAAAATGATGAAAATATTATGTGATACTTGGGTGACAATTTGTGATTTAGAGAAAAAAAAAAAAAAAAAAAATATATATATATATATTATATATATATATATAACCGCAATAGATATTGCTGGAATTTTTTGTATTCGAACCTTTTCAATCGTTGAGTGTCATGTAATAAAATAAAAATAATAAACACTTAAAAAAAATACGAAGCGTTTCTTTTCTACTTTAGATTCATTGCCACAACGGCACACTGTATTTTCAATGCGTGGTGAAAGAGGATATTTACGAGAACCACCAGGCAAATGATAAAACATTAATTCTGAATACATTGACTTAAAACCAGCTTCTTACTGACTATCGGCCATTTTAATGTTTTCCACATTTCGAAATCATCCGCACGTCCATGGTACCAGCCCTTCCTTTTTGTGTTGTTCCGACATTGACCGAATCAATCTACATAGATTCCTACTTGGGGGTCATCATTTGAGTATACATTCTGGGCAGCTTTTAACAATGTTAACGAGCTACACTTTCAATAATGCCCATAAATTAAGATGCTACATTGCGAACCTTCATCAATGGGATAAAGCAGCTACCATGGACAACAGAATTCATCGGAATGGTGTAAACATGGCAAAGTCTTAAGTCGCAAGAAATATGTTTGTTTGTTTGTTTGTTTATTTGTGTGTGTGTGTGTATGTATGTATGTATGTATGCATGTATGTATGTATATTTATGTACGTATCGTGTGAGAAAGATGAAGAGATGCACTTTGCATCTTGGAATATGTTATACAATGTTTATAACCTGCCAGAGATCGTGGTTTCGAGGATGACTTAATCTACAAAGTGATTTTTGAGGTACTTCATCATACCGAAAGTTCTGAAACGTTTGACTCCAATTACTTTCATTAATTCGTCATCGCAGATTGCGAACTGCTTATTCTTAGGGTCCTGTAATATAATAAGATATAATATTAAAATACTAAAACGAAGTATGTAACAAAAAAGCATACGCAACTTTATACTTACATAAAGATTTCTTTCTTTGATAATACTCCAGACCTTCTTTACGACTTCATGCCGAGCCATTTGTTCAGCCCCAACAACGGCAGCAAGTTCCGGAGATAATGTGATAGGACGAGTGTAGCCACCCTTACCTTTGCCTGCACCTTTTTTTGCTCCACCACCTTGAGCTTTCTTATTCTTACCCCAATCTTCGTCGCTATCGCTGTCACTACCCTTCTTCTTTCCCTTTTTGCCAGGTTTACCTATTAAAAATGATATATCAATTTCGAATGTTCGAATAACAAACATATATACATATATGGAGTACAATTTTTCACGCGTTTCACTTACCTTTCTTAGGGGTTGCTTTTGGTTTCTTTGGGCTATATTCTTCATCGCTGGCATCGTCATCGCTCGCACTTTCCTCATCATCGGAAGATCCCTTCTTACGTTTATTGATTGTTTTCTTTGCAGGACTTCTCTTAGCTGGCTTCTTTTCTTCTTCCTCTTCCTCTTCTTCTGATCCTTCTTCTTCGTCTTCCTCTCCATCTTCAGATTCTTCGCTGGCAGTCTTCTTCTTCTTCTTTGCTCCATCTTGTTTTTCTTGTAAACATTCCATGACTAAACTGTCTACTTCTTTTTTCCTGTACATTATTTTAACATAAAATTGATACGAACCACAAGATAAAAGTTTCGAATGAAATTAAACTTAATTTTAGGGGAATATCGAAGGAATGTTGAAGGAGGAACGAGGTGGTAACTAAAACAAATAGCTCCACACAGAGAATCCTTCTCTTTATCTAGGATACAGATAAGCTCACCGTTGAGTCATTTTTGACTACACAAGTGCCTGCTGTATCCAAACCTTGTTTAAATTTCAATATTAATATGAAATCTCAAAACTTTATTTTCATATCACAAATATGAAAAGAATTTTTTTTCGTGTTAAGTGTTAAATGTTAAATGTGAAATATCGAAAAATTTACATAAATTCTTACCTTTCGGTGAGGTCTATGTCAAGTTTTCCTTCAATCTGTAATCTTACTTTCTTAGCAGACATAGTGGTAAGATCTGCATCCTTAAGGATAGCTAAAATAAAAAATACAAAATTTGCGTTCGATGCTTCAAATATTTAAAATTTAATAGATGCTAGGCAAATTTATT
>SMSQ01026110.1:142587-166986 GCA_019453375.1 Ctenoplectra terminalis
TTGCTCCATCTTGTTTTTCTTGTAAACATTCCATGACTAAACTGTCTACTTCTTTTTTCCTGTACATTATTTTAACATAAAATTGATACGAACCACAAGATAAAAGTTTCGAATGAAATTAAACTTAATTTTAGGGGAATATCGAAGGAATGTTGAAGGAGGAACGAGGTGGTAACTAAAACAAATAGCTCCACACAGAGAATCCTTCTCTTTATCTAGGATACAGATAAGCTCACCGTTGAGTCATTTTTGACTACACAAGTGCCTGCTGTATCCAAACCTTGTTTAAATTTCAATATTAATATGAAATCTCAAAACTTCATTTTCATATCACAAATATGAAAAGAATTTTTTTCGTGTTAAGTGTTAAATGTTAAATGTTAAATGTGAAATATCGAAAAATTTACATAAATTCTTACCTTTCGGTGAGGTCTATGTCAAGTTTTCCTTCAATCTGTAATCTTACTTTCTTAGCAGACATAGTGGTAAGATCTGCATCCTTAAGGATAGCTAAAATAAAAAATACAAAATTTGCGTTCGATGCTTCAAATATTTAAAATTTAATAGATGCTAGGCAAATTTATTTGTACAAATTCAATTTTTAATTCACATTTTATTATATACATTATACACACAGTTAACTGGGAATATGAAATTTTACAAAATATGACAAATTATTAAAGTAAAGAATATTAAAAATATTATATTCGATAATATTATCAACTTAATATATTGAAATATTAAGAATTCAGGATAGAATATAATGTCGGATAAAAATCAGACATGGTAGGATGTAGTTTCCCGCGTTAGGATACAAGTAAATATTGAACGTAAATGGCCGCTGTTGATCGTGCCGGTTACCGATTCTATGCATGGTAAAGAAAATTTTTTTTCTGAAAGTAAAGTTCGCAATGAAAATGAAACAAATTAATTGTATTCCGAAAACTGGTTTCTTTGCATCGGCCGATCGATCGTAGAATACATTGAACCATGGAACGACAGAAAATCTCTGAAAGTTTAATCATAGATAAACGATAGATGTTGGAGGGAATGATCGGTGGGATAGTTGGAAATCGAGACGAAAAATCAACGCAATAAATGGTTGAGGATGAAAATTCGAAGGTGAAGCAAAAAAAATTGTAACAACTATTTAATATAGATTATTAATGATTTTGAGACGGCGGGAAAAGGCATAACCGAGGGAATATTCGCGGTAACGGAATACGCCGTAACCGAGTGTAACAAGCGAGTAAAATTCGAGGAACGAGGCTATATCTGAACTAACGAGATAAAAAATAAAAGTAGGATTCGTCGAAATATTGTGGAAAATGAGGGCAGGGTCCATGTTAACATTGCTTTTCACTGCGCAAAAGATGTTGAAGAGAAGAGAAAAAGTGAGTTACGAAGCATGCGATGGCTTCAGGCGCGCGCCACCACAACCAGACGCGTCATACAGCATACTATAGAACAAGGACGGGGAAAGCGTTCATTTCTAGAAATCCAAGGAAAAATCGAAATTTTTCCAAGGTGTGAAAAAATTTTATAAAAAATTTAGGGATGAATTGCACGAAACGGTTAAACGATACAATGTCCCGATAAAACTGTACGTAGGTGGAAATACGATGAATCGCGGTTGTAATGGCCGGCGTGGGGCACGCCACTTCGTCACATACGTGCGCGCTAAAGTCGTCACGTCGCAAGAGTAAAGAGCCCGATTTTCTACGTATTCCAACTCGCGAACGTATAAATAATTTACGGCAGGAATGATTACTAACTTAATTTTATGATATTCGGACGTCAGATTTCGGTAAATCGAAGGATATTGCCACTTACCGGTGATTTCTTTACGAAGCTCTTCGTTCGAAATATCAGCCATGATCGTGCTTCTCGTTGTGCGTACTGCTGCCAACTGAACCTATGCCGGCTGCGGACTCCCGTAGCGTCCGTTGGTACAGTCGCTCTAAACAATTAGTCGATGTACGTTAGCTTTATGAAACTTTGAAAACGGATAACTCGGAAACGGTACGTTAAAAACGAATACTATATACACCAAATCGTGTTAGTTTTTTATAAGGAATAAGTTTCTCATGACGCCCCACTCGTAATTTTGCGATCGAACGATCCTATTTCGATGTTACTTGGATACGTTTGTGAAAACCTTTTTGTTGTATCTGTACATCAAGCGATCGCTCGTGGCTGCCGGTGGCGTCTACGGTACAGTCGACTTGTATATCTAGTGCTATTCCTTCCAGAAAATATATTTTCAATAATCCATAACTGTGTTTCCTGACATTTCAGAGGGATATTGTATACACCAAATCGGGTCAATTTTTTTTTCTCTACAAGTTTCTCATAACGCCCCATACGCAATATTGCGATTTAACAGATCGAAATATAATTTTTCACAATCTTACGGACAGTCTTATCGAAACGGACTGTACAAAGCGACCACTCCGGGATTCGTAGCGTTGGGTATATGTATAGTCGCATCATATGACAATCAGTATACATTCTACAGATATGCCAAAAAAACTACTGGTTTATTGAATATCGCTAGCGATTTCTGTTTTGTTATGCGAAACTATCCACTCAGAATAGGATTGATGTTACAATTTCATATTTATTGTCTGCTCTATCCTACTATCATCTATTTCGTGAATTTCATTATCTTTATCTATAATATGTAATTCTATTCTATTCTGTTTACAAAACAAGCAATTTTGTACGTTCAGGCATACGATAGATCCCCCAAGTAATCTGTATTTGCTTACATATGTAGTAACTTTATATAACAAATATGTATTTATCATATCTAAAAATTGATACATTCACGTGTAATTGCGTCCAATCACTGCGATATTTTAATAGGCCGCGACTGTCGAAGCAACCACTCGGTTTCTTCCTCGCTTTAGAGGTACAGTAACACTCAACACGTTCGAAAGGATGCTTCCGATAAATGATCTTTAAAAATTCATAACTTTTTAATCGTCGATCATAGGCGAATGCTGCATTTACAAAATCGTGTCAGTTTTTTACGAGCAAAATATTTCTTAGGAAGCGCCTTGCTCGATTTTATCATCTAACACATCTGGATAAAGGTTACACCAGTTTTAACGTAAAAACTTTTAGACCTGACTATACACAATCTGGCAGGTTCGTTGAAAGATGAATTTCTCCATAATATTTTATATAAATTTATTCAAGAAATTTCATCGAAATAAATTGAAATTTTTTTCACTACGATCTACGTGTTCAAGCTCTTTTATTTTAGCCTAGAAAATATATTTACTTGTGACACGTCGGAACGTAATGCCGCCACAAGTGTTTGAACGCTTTAAAATGGCGATTTCATTTTTCGCGGATTCATTCCGAGTGCTCGCTTTATCATCGACCATTGTATTAATTATTACCTCGGAGTGAACAATTTTTTTACACGGTCCAATACTATGATACATTTCTGCAAATAACCTATATAATGACTTCAACTTTTTCAACAAGAATTAACAATAATATAAACTTTTATCAAAAGTGTATTGTTTTCCCTCTCAATTTTCGGTCAGTTCCGGTGCAACGACAATACTTCTCAACGCCTGATGAGAAATTACACATTTCTCAGCGATAAACGTATATTAAATATATTATAATGTATTATAAAAGTTATTTTTAATAGACGATTAAATACCTTGTTATTTGTTTGTTACGTATGCGGTATAAGTTACAGTTGTAGAATTGTCTTTGGAATATTGATATTTTCAGTCTGTAGATAGATTCGTTTCGCCATCTAGCGTTGCAACATGCATTTCTGTTTCAGTAGCAGATAAAGACACTGCATTATGAAATGGCGGGAAACTCGAACAGTATAATGTACGAGGTATCTCGTCCGTGGTACAGGATAGACCTAACATTTTATGAGACTTGGTGAATCATGTTCTGAAATACCGATTCTATATGAATATGGAAAAAATACACGGTTCCGTATAAAAAAAATATTGATAACTTTAGAATCTCATGAAAAAAAACTGAGCTCATGAAATGATTTGCTTTTATCGCTAGATGGTTCCTTTAAAATAATCTAACTTGGTCACAGAGTTTTTTCATACAACCATGAATAATAGAGGTATTTAAGTATTTTTACTTAGACAAAAAGAAGCGTTGCGATGTTAGGTCTATTCTGTACTTTTATTCTGTGCTCAGGGCACAGACGAGATATACGAAGATAGGGTTTACGATCGCAATAGTTAATAAATTGTTACAACTAACCCTGAAATACGCAACTGCTTTATAGAAATGAAGAATGGAAATAATGAACGTTGTTAACGTGTAAAAATGAATAAAATATAATGAAAAATTGAAAGAAAAATATCACGGTAAAGAAAGGATTGATATTCCGTCGTTGGTAAACTGACAGTGACCGTTGGTAAAAGAATTTGTATGCACCGCAGGGCGGCACCACGGGGCATCGCGTATGTGGATTATGTAGAGATCTACCCGTGAACGATTCAGGGTTGTTCACGTAATAAAAGACGAATAGATGTCGCTCGAAGGTGGACAATTCGTTGCTAAGAACTTCACGTTTTTCGACCACGGATGAAACGAAACTTATAGTTGTGTCGTTATTGCTGTTTGTTACACCATGACCTCTTTCTACACGGAGCATACGCAATCGTATTAATCAAATATGAAAACATCGTCTCGAAAATTGAACGATAATAATTTATGCATCGTAACGATATCGAGCTACGAAATTTCTTTTCTTTTTACTATCGTACCAATACACGTTTTGACGAATGTAATGTTATTTTTCTTTTTTTATCAATTACGTGGATATAGATTCGTTCGGAACATATTTACCAAACAATTTCGTTGGTTAAAATTATGTTTTTCCGAAATGTCTCCAATTACTCCGATTCACGGTAGTGGAACCGGCGCAAACGCACCCAAGTCTCACTGTTCTGTAACACTCGATACGCGTCTGAAATGCTGTCGCGCCACACACAGATACCTACAGGGGAAGCGTGAATTTTCGATGAAACGATGTGTAGGTGCATGAATTTGACGCGTACACCGCGTACAGAGCTTACACAGCGTACACAGGGTACGCGACAGCATGCGTGAATCGAACGGACATTGGAATGATTTCTCGCACCACGTGTGTGCGATTCGCGTATTTGGTGTGCGTGTTCTTCCCACGTGGTTGTGCGTACCGCGTACACACTTACACATAGCCGCGCAGAGGCGCCGAAGACGCGTGCAGTCGCTACACGTACGCTTAAATGTCCACGTATGTTTCTCTCTCTCTCCCCCCTCTCTTTCTCTCTCCCCTTCTCCCCCCCCCCCCTCTCTCACTCTCTCTGGGTTTATATACGAACGTCTAGCGACTCGTCACGTGTACGTGTCAAAATCAATATTTGGCGTTACTAGGTTATGATAACACTGTATCGCGTCGACGATGTTTACGTGTCTTACGTATATGCACAGAAACGCGGCGGATTTGCGCGTGCAATCTCAATTTCGGTGAATTTTCTGTCGCTTGTGTTTTCGAGTGACAAACGACAGCGTACAGGCGATAGTTTAATTAATAAAATAAATACATAAATAAATAAAGGAAGAAATTTATTGGAATAGTTTTTACTAGGATAAAGGAAGTTAAATTTACTCGAAGCTATGGATAGGATTAAGAAGGAGCGATACGATAGAATCGATATCGTTGGAACAGTGTGGAAAAACAAACGGATCCAGGGGGACTCCGATAAATTGCAGAAAACGTAGTCTAACAAGCAATGAATTTTAATACAGGTAATTATCGCTGTAATTTGATGCAACCCCGTAACTTTGCAGTCGAATCGGTCTCGTTCTATCCAAGCTACTTGGCATTCTGCGTTTCCGCCGCGCTTTCGTTACCCCAAGAAGCGCGGCTGGAATGCTGTGCTTACTTAGTTCCTCTCGTAGATCTCGTCCTCAGAGGAATACCGGCACAACAGGTGTATAGCGCTCTACATAATGCATAGAGCTGATTCTCAGAAGCGTAAAGTGTAAACTCGAAAGGGTTCCCAGTTTTGGTAAAACCGCACAGTTACTCCCAAAAGTGGAGGTTTGTGTCGGATTTGCTATATTTTTCAACGTCAACAACTACAAATAATGAACCGTACAAATAATTTTGTTTAACATTTTTTGCAATCGTTACGCGAGCGTAACGATATGAAAAAGTGTGCATGGTATCTTTTCCACGGGGAAATTGTTTGAGTTTTTCTCGCGGGAAACGCAACGCAACGGGACAGTATTCTTCGAGGTTTCGCCGGCTCATTTGTCCTCGGAGCACGGATTAATTACCATTTTAGCTAAACAAAGCCGGTTTTTCTATCAACGGCGTTGCAGGACATCGTTTGCGTTTAATCCCGTCGGACGAGCACTTTTAATTACTCGATGCGGGTAAAAAAAAAGAGAAGAAAAACAGATTTATCGTCCTTAATATACTAGTTTTATTCGTTTATCCTTTTATGCTTTCAGCGAGCACACGTCAGTCTGTTTGTCATGTTCGTTGCTTGTTTCTCCTGCTATCTCGCTCCATCTCCGTCGCTCCTTTTTTTCGTTCTTCGTTTAGCTCGTTCCTCTCTGTTGGCGGGTCTCTGTCAGCCTCTCGGTCGCTCTCCTCGGCCCATGCTTCCCCTCTTTGTTCGCGGAGAGACAATTCTACTCGGACAATTTTCCACGCATGGGCTGGCACATTTTTTCGCGGTGTCCACGCCTATTTTCCGGCGAACGATTCGGCGGAGCGCGCACGGATTTCGTTGGCTGTGTACTCGTGGAATATTTCCGTGCGTGTCCACCAACGCGTTCAGAGACGCGCGGTACATCCAAACCGATAGCCGAGTATAAATTACGTTCCGCCGACCGATTAGAAGCTACGACGTCGATTTTGATCCGAATCCCGATACCGACGACGACGACGTTTTTAAACGCGAGAGAGCAAATTGAAAACTAAAACGAGACGGAAAAATAACAAAGAGAGAGAGAGAGAGAGAGAGAGAGAGAGAGAGAAAGAGAGAAAACCATGAGCACGTAGCGCGCGTAATTTATTTTTACGCGTCTCGGACGTCGTACGATTTAATTAAACGAAAGGTGTTCCGGCGCGATGCGTCGCGCGCGCTTTGACACCGCTCGATTTTATGTTCACGAAAAACGACGCGAAACCGTACCGAGTCTCTCCGTAAATCGTGATCTATTTAATTAGCTCTTTCCACGGGACTTCGTAAATATTTTGCTTTATCGTCGCATCCACCTGTATCCATTTACTTCGATCATGACGGGAAACTGTCGTAACGAATGGTGTTTTGACAGTAACATTAATATCGCGAATACGAGTCGCGTTCCGCTAAGCCGTTTCCAGTTCACGTTTCACACTTGGTTATCCCTTTGGAAAAACGATCGCGATTCGCTCCTCGTAACTTTGTGTTTCGTCCGTTGAAAGGTGAAAATTCAATTATTAAATATCTTTAGTTTCTCTTAATAACGAAGAGGAACTAGACCGGTTTGGAAACGCGGTCCATTGAGTAGCATAATCGCTTAAGCGTGTAGATAATTCGAACGATCGACATGGTGCGATAGGCGGGAGTGAATCACGCGTGCAGGAGAAAGGGTGGTAGATGTTAGCGCGGGGTGTATCTATCGTATCTTCTATCGCAACAGATGCCTGTTGCTACGCGGCCCGGCCGATGCTGCCACGTTTTCGGCTGGCCGGTCGAACCTCGCACTTTTTCTCAGTTTTCCCGGTTTCTTTCTCTTCGGGAAACACTTTTCGCCCTTTTTATCACGTGATCGGACATTGACCCTTTGCCGGTGTAGCCGAGGGGTGGAAAAACACGGGGTCTACAACGAGAAGGGACGAGACGGATGTTTCGCGTTCCTTTTTATTGATTGCGCGTACCGTTACGTTCAGATTGCGGGACACTCCTCTCCTCATTGCCCTCTCCATAACATACTCGATCGAACCACTTACGTTCGAACTGTGTTCACTGCTGCGATTCCTCTCCCGTGAACGATACCGCTCCTCGGACCCGTCCAATTCTTTCCACTTTTCGTAGCTTAATTCATCGACGCGCCACGATCGATGAAACCGTGACGTTTATCCTTGTTTCCTTCTCGTACGACCTAATTTTGAGGAAAACATTTTCCCGAATGTACAGAAGATACAGAAGGCGACCTACGCAGGGGCGACGAGATCGAAGCCGTTCGATTTCGCGAAAACCGAGGCCGCCCGTTCACCGGAACGAATGGGAGAAAAGAGTAACGTCCCTCTCGGGTAATTAAGGACCAAGAGGGTTGAAGCGCGACTCTCCAGAGGATGGGGCATAGACATCGATCGGGTTTGTCGCGTATAAACGCGCAGTCGGCCGGTATCCCGTGTAACGCACGTTCAAGCGTGAACGTGTACGGCTGAACACGCGCGCACGTGGCCAGTCTTCGCGGGATAACGAGAGGGCAATGACAGAGACAGAGAGGAAAAGGGATGGAGAGGAAGAGGGAGAGAGAGAGAGAGAGAGGAAAAAAAAAATTAAAGGGAGAGGAACGGAGGGAGAAAAAATCGCGAGACGCAAAGATCAGTCGGAGGATGGAAGGGTGAAGAAAGGGCGAAAGGGTTCGGACAATCCCAAACCTATCCTAAATCGAGGAAACATAAAGACACACCCTGGAAGCAAATTGAAAAGGAGCTGTCGGCTCGGTGGACGGCTGGCTGGGAAACACGGGATACCGCTATATCTTTTCTTTGATTCTCGGTCGGCCCTCTCTTCTCGCTCCGTTTCTTCCCTTTTCCAGAGTTCTCGACCGGCGGCTGTTCTCCCGGCTGCCACCTACACACCCACCGATATCTTATTTCGTTCTCTCAACGTTGGGGTAAGCGGCAGACTCATCGAAACTCGTTGT
Organism: Ctenoplectra terminalis; assembly: GCA_019453375.1. Classification (NCBI taxonomy): domain Eukaryota; kingdom Metazoa; phylum Arthropoda; class Insecta; order Hymenoptera; family Apidae; genus Ctenoplectra; species Ctenoplectra terminalis. The sequence continues at coordinate 151,510 of SMSQ01026110.1, forward strand.
CGACTCGTTCCACCGCGGAGAAAGAGAGTAGCGCCAAGGCTTTTCGCTCGAATCCGCGTCACCCCTTTTCGATAACCGTGCGGGTCCATCTATGCGCTCATCGGCATACGGTCGACGAGACAACGAGGGCCACCCTGTGACGAGACAGGTGTGCGGGGACCGCGATGGAAAACAGCCGCGATCCAGAGGTGGACGAGGAACGTAGCCGTGGAGAAAGAGAAAGGATCCTAGCGTCAAGGGGAAACGCGCGCGCGGTTACAGTATGAACGGAGAAAGCTGGATAGAGAGCAGGCGAGAGAACGACAACCGAGGAAACGACCGATGGAAAAGAAGAAAGAGAAAGGAAGAGAGAAGGAGAGCGTGCGCGCTGAGACCACGGGGAAGACGAAGTTGACTCGCGACCGAAAGAGCGACCGAGCGACCGAGCGACCGAGCGACCGAGCAACCGAGCGCGAAGGAAAAGGGTGATAGAGAACGAGAGGATAACGGAGGAAGAAAGGTGAAAGATGGAGGCGCGAGAAGGAGAGCGAACGAGACAGTGAGAGGCGGCAACGCCCATTTTTTGATAAGCTAGTTACCCGCCGGCAGGCTAGCTCTCTTGCGAAGGGCGGGAGGGTTGCTCGGTAGAAGGCGGCAAGAGGCGCGGTGGCAGGAGATTGAGGCTGAGGAGGTGGCGTAGGAGGAAGCGGAGAAAGAAGGGTGGGTACGGCTGGTGTTGGGTTCTACGGAGATCAATAACTGCATAAAAATAAAGTGAGGCTCTGGCCCGCTACCTTTAACCCACCGCCCCTTCCGAGTTCTCCACCTTCACCTTTTCCTCCGCCGCGCCTCCGTCCCCAAGCACACCTCGCCACCACTGCCTCTGCCTCTGCCGCTATACCTCTGCCTCCGCCGTCGCCGTCGCCGCCGCTGCCGGTGCCGCGACGGCTTCGTTCGCTCTCCTTCCTTCGCTGCCCCCTTCCAACCCCCCTCCCCTTTTACCACCCTGCTCTCGCAACGCTCCGATCTCCTACGCATCAACGTCTTTGCCGTGCCCTGCCGGTGGTGCCACCCACCGAATCATCCCCCGACCACCCGTCTCTTTGTCCTACCGACTCATCTACCTTTACCTCCTGCCCCCTCTCCGTTCTCTTTTTCCGTGCACCACCGACGAGGATGCGGAGGTTATTGCCTGTATTTTATAAAGGGATGAATTTTTCGCGAGGACTACCACCGCTACGTTGTCCGTAGCCATCACCGCTACCGCCACCGATCACCCCAGCCACCAGTCCATTCTCTCTTCCTCTACTAGCACGGTTCATCTTTTTCTTTTCTTCCTTCCCTCTTTCCCTCTTTCCCTCTCTCCCTCTTTTCTTTTTCTCTTCGTCGTTCTGTTCTCTGGAGATTGAGAAAGAAAGAGGGTAGTAGGCAGGATAGTTCGTTTCCGGTGTAAAGGGATACGCAAAGTTTCCGGGATGTTCTCCGGGGAACACCGAAGAGGGGTTGATCAATTTCACGATGGAGATGCGTCTAGGTGGCTGGCGTTGTTCGTGGGCGAGCAAATGCTCCGGACACGAGAATGCCTGTACCACCGAGGACGAAGAAAAAAGAGGACTACCAGGACGAACACCAGAGAGAGAGAGAGAGAGGAAAAAAAAAATTAAAGGGAGAGGAACGGAGGGAGAAAAAAGNAGAGAGAGAGAGACCGGAGGAACTCGGTTTGGTTGTTCGACAACTTTTTGCCGACTGTCTTTGAAACGCAATGCTCGCATACTTTGCCGAGGATAACGGGGATACATCGGCAGGGGCAAAACATGTTTCATAAAGGTTTCCCAAACAGAAGGTTTTCCCTTTGCTTTTCGAGGCTCGCGACGAATTAGTTAAGAAGCTTGCGACGAAAAATACAAAAGTTCGCAAAGGCGAAGACTATACGATGCTATTCATCGAACGATCGATTTTTGAGTTTTAAGAAATTTTATGGGATCGTTCGTTCATGCCCGTTGTAACGATTCACGAGCCATGTTTCGGGGAACAGAGACACCAAGAGGGAGAGAGGGGAGGGAGAGAGAGAGATAGAGATATATATATATAGAGAGAGAGAGAGAAAGACGAGAGGGGGAATTACGATTCCGTGTATTTCGAGAGCAACAAGTACTTACAGCCCCTTTGTGGAGCACGCTACGGCTGGAGAGACATCGAAGGGAGCGGAGAACAAAGTTACAACGAGCGCGCCGGTAACTCGCGATTGCGTATTATATAATTCACGAGTGGCGGTCGTTTAGACGCGGATCGGACGGCGAATCGTTTTTTGCCATCTGGCAATTCAAAAAACAAAAATACGCATATAACCTGGCGAGGTTTTCGAACAAACTTACGATGCGACGCTGCGACTCTGCGACGCTGCGACGAGCGTCGTTGTCGTAACCCATTCCCCGGGGCAAATTTCGCTAATGAGTTTTGTTAAGGGACTTTTAATGAGGGCCGACGTTCTCGCGCCGTTCAAAAATGTATCTTGGTTCACGAGCCGCCGGAAAAATTCGCTAATCCCAAGTAATTCCAGCCTCGGCGAGATTGTTCGTGGCCGGCGTGCTCGTACACCAGCGAGCGACTAGGGATAATTAAAGTGGCGAACGGTTCCGCCCAACTCTTCTGTGCGTTACTTCTAACGATGCAATCGTGGTTAATGCCAATAATACGTGGATCTGGCGTTAAACGATCCAACGTCCGGCCACCTTGTGCTTCTCCGTAGGATCCCATTTTCCTAGGGAAACTGAGGCGATCTTCCTTCTCCTCCTTTACATCCTTTGTTCCAGAGCGGCGCAGAGATTCGAACGAAGCCTCCGAGGCAGGGACTCTGCTGGTATCGGTTTTAAAATCCGAAGACCTTCGCGTAAGGTAACGTACGGTCGAGCGGCAAGGTTGGCGCGTAGACGCATGCGACCTTCCCCTTTTTTGGCCCGATATCGACCACGAGGGGTGGGCCACGGTTTCCTTTCACCTACGAAAGTAATTTCGCAGGCCGCCGCTGGTAATTTAGTGGAACGGATAAAGGTGCGACGAGAGAGGAGAGGAAAAGGTGGTTGTTACGGCAGGGAGGATCGTAGCATGTTATCGCATCGAGCCAAAACTAGGCGCAAGTCTTTGTCACCGTCTGACAGATGGAGTAACGCGGCACCGAGTTCGCGGACTCCGTTAACCGAACCGTTCCTCTCGATTCCAGTTTCGCGGGATATAGGTACGGTTCAAATTAGATCCAAATGCGGGGTACGTGTTCGCGATTCGAGATTGGACGCTTACAGAAAGAAATCACTCGATCGAGATGTACTTTTTTCAGTTTAGCAACTAGGTGATTCTCCGCTCGCGAGGGGTCGGTACACCAACTCGAAGGGGAACTCGATTTAGTTGACGCGGAAGAGAGAAAACGCCGAGGAAATTGATTATCTGGGACAATTGTACGACAGGATATCGCGTGCGCTGCAACTTGGCAATTTGAAATTTTGAACAGATCGATCGTTCCGCGGGAAGAAACACGAGTCTTTCGAACGGTTCACCTTTCCGCTGTGCAACCTCAAACTCGAAGGGCGCCTCTTTCTTTCTCTCTCTCTCTCTCTCTCGAGCGGTCCAAAGCAGACCAGGGACTCGATAGTTTTCGGGAAGAACGCGGCGCGCGCCCAAGGACTCGTAAAAGTAATTTAAATTGGCTACTTTAGAGCGGAACCCGCGTTCTTAATTAACTTCCGCGGAATTAAGTGGACCTAGAGGGAAAGTTAAGAGAAGGATATTTTAGATCACCTGGGACTGCTCGGCAGTGTCGGTAATTATACCAAAACTCTTGGGAAAAGGGGCGCGGTCGAACGAGCGAGACTCGGAACGTTACGATCTCGACGCAGTCCGAGCGTTTGCGTACCGCGCTTGGAAAATGAATCTTATCCAGGTATACGAGAAACAATTGCCTGTTTCGCGATAACGAAACATTATCCTAGCATTCTTAGGATACTTTCGATAAAGCCTGGTTAACGCCTCGTTAACGTACAATATGGTGTTCCATCGATACGTGTCGCTTCGCGAACGGGGTTTAAGATTATAACGATTTCGATTGCTCGTTGTATTTCTCTATCAATTCGTTTGCCACCATCTATACGATCGATCAAAAAATGAAAAGTCTTACAAAGTCGACAAAGCGATAAATTTTACGACTGTTTCTTCGCCAAAAAATGTGTGTCGTCGTAGCGTGGGTATAATCGGGGAAGAAATTTTTCAACCCTCTACTCCGGCGGGACAAGTGGTTCTCGAAAGGGCTAAGAAGGAAAGAGAGGTCTCGACGCCCCTACGTCTGCGTACGCTGCTCGTACATAAATCACGTAGTAGGGGTAGGTCAGTGCGGGTTATCCTCGGAGGGTTGAAAGTTGCAGGGGAAAAGGAGGCGACCCGCACCGCTCGAGACACGCAAATTTAGGGTGGGTCGTCCCTCCGTGAGTCGCGCACGTTTCACGAGAATTTCTCTGGCTCGTACGCGTCTTGGAAAACTGGACGTGCCGTCTGTTGAATCGTATTTAAAGAAATATCGTTCCGTTTCGCTAACTATTTTTCGCGTTACCTTATCGCTTAGGCTGTTTTTATTTTTGCCTACTCGTGGTATTGCACGCGTTCGATCTCTCGAGAGATTCGAACGTGTTTCGCTCGAATAGTTGAATCGGACGAGGCATGGCATTGGGAAGTTTAGACGGATAAGATCCGCGATATCAACGATCCAATCTTAACCCTAGCGTTCGCTTGTTTTCCCGGGTAAATGGGAGAAACTTCGATTTTCGCGATTGCAATCAATTTTTAACCACCGGTTGTACCGTCACGCGGAACGCTTCTGATTCACGTTGTCGATGAAAACGAGCGCAGCCGCGGAGGGTGCATTCGAAATCGAATAACTTACTTTCTTCGAACAAAAGTATCTCGCGCGAAGATCGATACGCCTGGACGGTAGAAATCGCGTGCGTTTTTCGAGTCTGAGCAACCGAGAACGCGACGAGAAGAATAATTTGGGTGTAGAGCGTTTGTCCGCGACGAGATGCGAACGTTGTTGCGAGTGTGTTTTTATTTTTTTTTTCACGCGACAAAACGAGCGCGCGCCCTCCGGCTATAGCGATTACGGTGACAGCGTAGAAAAATATGCACCTGGCGTGTGCCACCTGCAATCTCGAAGAGTTGACTCGCTCCGGATGAGTTCTTGATTGCCGACGAAGAAAAAGAACGTCCCCGCTGCGCGTCGATGCCGCGGAGAAAAAAAGGTGTACCGATACAGGTCGTTGAACAACACCCTGCAGAGCTCTAACCCGGAAGCAAAAGCGCGCGTACGCATCCGCACGGTTGGATAACAAATCGGCCATGGCTCTAGACAATAAAACTTTTCCTTGCAACTTTTCTAGTACGTCATTGATAATCCTCTCTCTCTGCGAGCCGACCGCCGCACGCTTTGTTCGCCACCGATACCGATACCGATACCGATACCGATATCGATACCGATATCGCCACCCCATCCGCGTCGCCTTTCGTTTCAAACGATCGCGGGAAATTCGATCGAAAATTGCCTCCTCTGTTCGATCGTTGAGCGTCGCGGGAAACTTTCGGACGAAAGACGTCGAACGCGTTCCGACGACTGCAAGAACGCAGCTTAGGCTAGTTGAGAAACAACTTTTCAAATGGAATCGATATCGCGGTTAACGGCCAACGTCTAACGTTGATTTCACCGACAGAAAGTAACGATTCGTCACACGCGACGCGTCCGAATCCGTGAATTCATCTTGTTCGATCGTCTGGAAGGAAATCGAGACGAAAAGAAGATTCGTGACAGAACGCGTTGCTTTTCCGCGCAAACTTTTTTTCCTCGCGCGTGTTTCCTGGTAGCTCGGACAAAATTACATTCACGGATTTTACGAGGGGTACGACGTAGACTCCTATTTTTTAAGTTTTCGAATAATACTCTCCATTTTTTCAATACGCGGCCCGATGGTCATTGAAACGTTGTGTTTCACTTTATTACGCGATGTAAATGCACGCGCATCGACGAGCAAAATTTTTTTTTCTTTCTTTTTTTTTTTTTCTCTCCCTGTAGCGGTGCTTTGCTCGTGAATTTTCGTAACGGAACCCTTTGATATCGTTCATTCAACTTTTCCCGATCTCCCCATAAAAAATCCCGGGCGCAGCAGCGTTTGTAGCCGCCGACATAAACTGTTGCGTTAATGGAGACTAGCAGGCTCCACCACAACCCCATAGCGTTCTGCCCCCGCGATAAATAGCCACGCACGTTGAGATTGAACAAAGATTCTTCGCTCGTCGAGGGGAACGTCCGAACGGACCCGCGGAATCCTTAACTTTCTCGTGCACGCTACATAATCGGACTGTAGCCGCTATTCGTCGTTAATTAAAGGGAACGAAAATCATGATATTCGTTGTCCGGTGACAAATTTAGTCAAACTCGAAACGGAGTGATCCGCGCGATCGTATCGCCGTATCTAAAGTGCGCGCACCGGCCAAGGATCGAGGGATCGACAGAGTTGATATCGATGCGGATTACGCTAGAAATTAACCGATCGGTTCGCTGCGTCGAAAATCCTTCGCCTTGACGCGATCCAAGTTTTTGGATAGGCTAATGAAAAAAAGAAAAGAAAAGAGGAGGAAGATAGAGGAGGGAAGCGAAAGAGGGAAAGAAGGAAAGAAGGAAAGAAGGAAAGAAGAAAAGAAAGTGGAAGAGACGGGAAGAAGAAGGGGAGGAGGGCGGCGACAGCGAGGGAGGAGACAGAGGGACGTTCTGAAAGGGGGTTGCAATGCGAGTGCAATACTTTTCCGTGAGACGGCACCAGTGTCGTCGGCCCTGAGGGGTGGGTTCGGGCTGGACTGGGGGTGTGCGTGGGGTCAACGACCGTAGTTGGGGTGGCTTCCCCCTACCTGCCATTCCGTACACCTACTCCTCCCTCCTCTGCCGGCCGTTCCTCTTCCTCCAGCCCCTCTCTTCCTCCTTCTACACTCTCCCCTACGCGCTGTATGCCAGGCCACGTTGCGGTAGGCGAAGGTTGGGGCAGGTTAGGCTTAGCTTAGGGTTCAATATCGGGGAAAACACGGGCTTTTATTTGATCGGTCGCTACATTCTATGCCCTCTCCGCGTCTTTATCGAAGAGAGAAAGATGCTCGAACGGGAGGAGAGAGCAAGCGAGATCGCGGTTACGGATGAAAGTAGATGTTTAACGAAAGAAAGAGAAAGCGAAAGAGAAAGAAACGGAGAAAGAACGAATGAACGAGTGAACGAGTGAACGAGTCGCCCTTTGCGAGAAAGGGAAAGGAATGGAAAGAGTGCGGGCAATATGCGTGCGTGCGTGCGTGCGTGCGTGCGTGCGTGCGTGCGTGCGTGCGTGCGTGCGTGCACGCATTGGTTCCGTACTTCTATGATCCTCTGAATACACTCTGGTCAAAAGGGTGTGTGTGTGTGGGAGGGGGGGGGGGGTGTGCTTTCACGTTGACTACGGTATGAGAAAAAGACCGACATAATTCATTGGAAAATTTCAAATTCGGTTTTATCTCGAGGCAGTCGAGTTGTGTTTGAAACGCGCGCGCTCTGCCCCCTTCCCACGATTCCTCGAGGAGTGCGTGTTGTTTCCTCGGAGAAGTAGCGTTTGTAGGGTAAATAAATTGAAACGGGAATCGCGATTATCCATCCTGCTTTAACCGGTGGATGAAGCGACGTCTTTGTTTTTTCTTTTGCCAGGCCAAGATCGTTGCTACGTCGAGGCGAGGGTTCGAAATCGCATCCAGAGGCGATTCATTCGGGTCTTCTCGACGCGTCGTTACCATTTCCTTCCCACTCGAACCGAACGAGCGTTCGGGTCAGCAGGGTTACCGATGAAACGGTCACGAAACAAACGATCGACTAATTGCTATTTTTATATCCGTAAAAACTCTAACCGTTGTTCTTTCTTTTCTATTGCTGTAATTGCTGTAAACGAAATTATTTATTAAATTAGCAAACTCGAGCGTCTGCCGAACGGTCGAACAAAGAAATCGATGCGATTCTTCGTTCGACGTTGTTTGCGAACCGGTTGCCGGTTTCGCAGCCGTCAGGACGATTTTGTGCGGCTATCGTCGTCTTAAATCGACTGCTGAATAACTAACGACGCGATTCGTACAATGTACAACGTCCATCGATGTTCCTCCGAGACGCGGTTCAAACGATTAAATAGAAGATTTGACCACGACGGGGAAAGAGGAGCGAAGCAGGATGCGCTTGCTTGGAAACGGAACGAATTAATCGATGTCGAATGATGGGTTTGCAGGTTGGCCGGGGGCCGAACGAAGAAAGAAAAAGAAAAAGAAAAAGAAAAAGAAAAAGAAAAAGAAAAAGAAAAGAAAAAAAGCAAGACGAGCGGAAGGGTAAAAGGTTATTTAAGAGAAACAGAGAGGTGGAAAGAAGGTGGAAAAAGAGAGGAAGCTAGTGTTAGAGAGCACGAGAGGTGACGGGAAAGGGTGAAGATGCAAAAGGGCCAGACAGATTTGAAAAACAAAGGGGGTGAAAAGAAGCTGAAGTTAGGGATAGAAGAACGCTGAGCTGCCAATCAGTGATTAATTAGAAACTACTCGAAAGTTACGCACCCCACGAATAGGGGGAAAGAGAAACGAACTTGGGTGGAAGATTCGGTCTAGACGCAGAAGGGGAACGTCATTATCGGTTTCGGAACAATTTCCCTGAAATTTGGTGCAATTAGAGGGTTCGTTTGAGCGACGTTACGAATGAACGAAGACGCCAACGAGATCGGTCGATTTTTCCGTAGATTATTGTTCGCGTCAAATCCTTTCTTGCGCGAGGATCGAAATTTGAACGTCGCTTCGCAACGACAAGGACGAGTAACCTGATTATCGACGAGGGTGGCGAAGACGCTTGTTTCTTAACCGACGTTCACGTTCGCTCTCTATTCGAGCATTCGTTGTGAGCTAGGTCCTCTCATTTGAAACTACTTCGCGTCTTATTCTCGTTTTCCGAAGGTATTATCGTTCTCCATGGAGACGCGATTCTGCAAAATTTCGCGCCGACTGAATGCAAATCGCTTTCATAACCAGGTTACGTAATTCGTACTATTGGCGGACAGTGAGTTTGCGTAACGCCGGTTCGTCGAACGTTTCCAATTGTAAAACATTGATAAGAGAATGATGCAAGATTTCGCGTTTCGATTTCCGGCGTTGAAACTCGCGAAACTTCGTTTCTGCCTGGTGGCGAGGTTTCGTTGTCGTGACGCGAAGACGTATCCGTTTTGCGATCGCTCGTTGAAAGATTCCGAGTCGCGTCGAAGCCTCGACGTCGGATACCGCAACAGTTATGATCCGCCTCCATTCCTGTAATGAAATTCCGTCGTCCGTACTTCTTCTCGCGCGTATCCACGATGCTCCCTCATCCGTCGATAAAATTATCGATTCAAAGCGAAGAATTTGCAATCGGTCGGAAGCCAAGGAGCAAAGGAGGAGGAGGAGGAGGAGGAGGAGGACGACGACGACGAGAACGGTGTTTCTCGAGCCGAAGGAACCTCGTCTCGCGCAACATTTGCACCGGTAACGCGTTTAGAGAAGGTAGTGAACGATAGAATGAAAAGGTTCTCTCGTGACGGTGTTCCATTCGATCGTTTTTTCACGGAATGGCTCGTTGCATCGAACGTTGATTGGTCGAGAGAAGTATTCGAAATGGAACGATGGTTCCTCGATCGCTTTGAGAGGTAATAAACGTGGACAATTAAACGTCGTCGGTAAGGAAAGCAACGAGGGTTGGAAAAAGGGGCAAGAAAAGCCTAGGCAAACGGTTACAAGTATTTCATTGAAGAACGTCGACGTATCCCCTGCTCGTAGGTATACTAATTATTGGGTCGATGTTGATGCACGACGGAGGGTGAAGAAAGAAAAGAGGATAGGCAGCCGGAGTGAAATCGGTAGAGGGAAGTTGAAATTTTAAACGACCGCTAGCTGCTTCGTGTGCCCCTTTTTCGAAGACTTCGCAACCGCGATCATCACTAATGGATGCGGTTATCGATTTTACGAGAGGATTCGATGCTTCGCTTCCATTTCGACGTTAGTCGTTTCAAAGGAATACCTCAGCGAGCTCCAACGAAGAAATCGTTCTTACCTATCGGTAGGAAAACGCGACGAACACGGGGATTCACAGTTTCCCCAAAAAACTTGTGGGATGCTACACTCGCGATGTTGGCGATCGATGAAACTCGCGAATGGCACTTTTGGTCATCAGTTGGTTCGTCGTTCGCTGCTTTCGTTCATTATCTTGGCGCGATGGGTTCGGCTGACCCAAGCCGGCAATCAGTTGATTGATCAAAAAATGCATCGGTCGAAGGGATGTGTAATGGATGCGTTGCTCGATTAGAAACACCGACAGCCACGCTTCCTCCGGTGTCGATTCTCGAACGAAACACTGTCAAGAAAATCCACGAATGCAATGAAATTGAGAGCGGACGTAAGAAATGCGAGCGCTGAGCAGACTTTTTGTCGGTCGTGCTTTAATTTGCTCGTAATTTTGCTATCTATCCATCCATCTACCTGTCTATATATATATGTATATATATCTGTTTTTGCTTTTCGAATCAGACCGAAACAACTAACGTAGTCACTAGTTTGGTGCAAAGTAGGCATTTTCTCGGACAGGAGATTTTCTCTTCGCTCCTTTTTTGGTTGCTTATATTTGTCACGCGTTCTCCTCGCTTCTGGGCTGTTTTCAAAGAAACCTCGAGTATGAAACGAGAGAGAGAGAGGGAGAGAGGGGGGGCAAGGAAGAAGGAAAAGTCTAATCGAAGCAACTTTGAGCATCGACGCCTCGCGATGGAAGTCGGTACCGGGAACGGGGAGGAGAACTGGAATCGGGGTTGCCACTCGAGAAACGGGGTGCCGTTGTCGGCAATTATTATCGCCGGCTGACAGGTAAGAGGCAACTCGATACTTGGCTCGGAAGCTAATTGCTGGCAGCATCGAGACACGGCGAGGCGTACACTCCTACGAAAAGCCAGAAGCTGGATACCGGCGAGCTTTGACGAGTCTAATCGTTCGTGTAACGAACTGGACCGTGCGATTGCAAATTGCCCGTTTGCTCTTGGCGCTTGTTCGTACGACGAGGAAACACTCGACCGGTATATCCGATACCGGCGAGCACAGCGGGAAGAGAGGTCCACTTCTCTGCTTGAAACCACGGAAATAAAATCTTTTCCTCTGTTATCGCGTTACCCGTAAAATTCGTCGAGCCGTTCGTCCAGAACTGTTCGTTTCAACGCTCGTCAACGTTTCCGAGTTTCTCCCATCGACCGTCGAATTATTTCCCCTTGTGGATTTTTAGAGCGGTCCGCGGAAATTTGTTTCGTAAGAAGCTCCGACATTATTCTATTTCCGGTTTCGAGTTGTTCCTACTCGAGGGTGGTTTTCCTCCTTTCTCGTTCTCTTTCCATCCACTGTCACAGGGTTTCTCTCTTTCCGTCTCTCGGTGAGGTCTCTCGCGGGCGCAGTCTGCTGTGAAATTGAAAAATTTTCGCGCGTTTTGCGGGCCTCCTGCAGACGAGTCACCCGGTGTGCACGCAGACTGGCTGGATTACCGGCTAGGCTTTGAGACCCACCAAACAGACCGGAAAATATGCAGGCTGCATAATTCAGCACGCTCGTACGTGCATGTGCGTAAACGAGATACGCGCACGCACACACGTGCGTGCAACGTGCGTTCGTGCACCCGCACGACTGTACTGCGACTAGCACAAAAACTTTGCTCGGTATCGAGTTCGAACGATACCTCTTTCTCTCCTCTCGTCTCTCCTTCTTCCCTTCGCCCCTTCTCCATTTTTCTTCCTTTTCTTCCTTTTCTTCCTCTCCTTACTTTACGCTGCTCGAGTTCCATTTTTCGCGGACTACAGAGACGCAATTTTGCATAAACCGATCCGGATTTTCGACTCCTCCTGTTTCCGGCTTCTTTTCCAACTTTTATCTTTGTCATAGCTCTTCAACGTATTTTAATCAATTGGATATATTTTTGACAGAGATTTTCGCTTTATCGGCGCTTCGTCGAAGAATCCGCTACGAAATCGTTTGGAACGCGATCGAAGAAGAAGAAAAGTATAATGGGACCGAGTATCGTTAATAACGCTCGCCCCAGCCGTTCGCGTTGTCACGCGAGAAAAGTTCGTTGCATCAGCCGTGCACCCTTTTCGTAATTGTAAACGGCAAACTTTATCGCATACAGCGATACAGCTGACAGCACGCGCGCACACCGATTCAACCGAGGGGAGAACGGCAAAAATTGTGGTTCGTTCATCGCGAGGGTCAGCCTTGGCCTTGACGCTATTCGTTGTCGTCGAATCGAGCGCATCTAGCACCGAAGAGAGCGTCGAAAGCATGGTTGCGTTTCACCGAATCGGTTTTCACGCGGCACGAGATCGATCCGGAGCAACAAGTATCTCGTCTCCTTTGGGTTAAAACCAAGAAGATGAAGGAAACCGAGAAAAATCGAGGAAATCAGGAAAAGCAGGAAAAGCAGGAAAAGCAGGAAAACCTAGGTTCCCTTGTCGGGAACCGAATTTTGTGAAATACTCTTAAGTTGGAAAATTTCTTTTTCTCGAAGAAAGAAAAAAGAAGAAAGAAAAAAAACTAGGTTTGTAAGTTGCTTCGATACAAACCACAAAATATTGTATATCGATACTAAAAAGTTTTCTAACTCGTAGCTCGAATAATTGGAATTTAACGCGATGGTATCGCGGTCGGGTCGGAAAGTAAAGTCTAGAAGGAGACACGATCATTGAAGCGTCAATGGTGGTTCGCGTTGAATTGGCCTCGTTAAGAGCTACGCCGAAATTCGTCGGCGACGAGCGATGCGCGACGCGAGAACTGGCTCGTTGGGAAGGGTCAGGGCCCGCGCCTACTCGCCAAGCTACATATTTTCAGCTCGAGCAGTAGCGAACAAATGTTTGGTGCTGGCGGTCGTCGAGACGCGGTTACAGGTCACTCACCGAATATGAGTAAACCGCCAGCCTCGTTTTCTTCTTCGACCAACCAAGTGTCTCGATTTCGAATTCGCATCGCGTACGAACGCGTTCGCTCGCGAATACTTCTCTCTTCCAGCATGCCAAATCACTTTTCAACCATGTCTCTCGAAACGTTCAACGCGTTTTTCATCAATATTTGCGAAAATTTTACGCCCGAAGACTCGAAATAGCGAAGAAATGATAGAAATTGGAAGGCTCGTTAAGCATTTTGGTAGAAAATGTGCGTTCCGAAATGGTGGAGTAACGAAAAAAAAGAAAAAAAAAGTGCGTGCAAACTACTCATCGCAGGCCATATGTAACGATAAAAAGTATATCGCGTCAATGACCTTGCGTACACATGCGTGCGGGCAAAAAGTGCAGGCGACGAATAAAATGCGTTTCCATGGCACGGAAAGCCATGCGAGGGAAACATTTCATTTACCAAGGAGTTTGACACCGATCGGGTTTTCGATTATTCTCGTTTTGGTTCGAGTTAGATAGAGCGGTAGTCTTGGCTCGACCATTAATAAGCTACGAGGCTTCTCCGTTTACAGCTACGGGTCAGGTTAATCGGATTTGCGACGAGGCCAACGACAAACTGCTCGTCAAAAAATAGCGTCGCCGTGCGATCGATCGAAGGCTCGTGAATCGTCGAACAAGTAGTCGAATACCAGTTCCGGTGATTCGTTACCCCACCGTTGGGTTAGGTCACCGGTGAATCGAGCCTAAGTTCGACCGGAAACCGAGGCGACGCAACACAATCGTTGCTCCGAAAAGAGCAGAGAGGGAACGGAGGAAATAGAGAAAAGAGAGAAGAGAGGGAAGAGAGGGAAGAGAGAGAGAAAAGAGAGAAAAGAGAGAAAAGAGGGAAAAAAGGGAAAGAGTGGGAGCAGAGAACGTAGGACGTAACCGAACGGTTGAAAAATTACTTTTAGGCCTGACTGTACGCGAAACGGCGGGACATTTGTTTCGCCGCGTGGCGAACGCAACGAGTTCTCTCGTGCGGCAGGTTAAGGCCGGATGTCAGTCGGGAAACTTTTGACCGAGCACGCACGAGTTTGCCAGCCGCCGAAAGGCCTAACGGGCGATTTGGGGTAGGTCCTGGTCGAGCCACGCCGACGAACCTCGGTCCCGTCGTGCACAGCCAGCCTCGGCTAAAAGAGGGAGACGCTCGGATCGAAGGGAGCCACTGGATTTGCTTGGAAAGTTTTGTCGCGCCTCGCGCGTCCCTCGATCCTCGCCTCGTAAACATGTTTTGTCGCGTATTCTTCGAAAAAAAGTTTCTTTTTCTTTTCCTCCCCATTTTCGAGAGAAATCGCCTCCTCTTCCCATTGCGCAACCTATCTTTATCTTTGAACGTTCGTATCAACGCGTGTCGGTTGTCGCGTTAGTTGGCTCGAAAACGCTAGATTCGTCTCTCTTTCGGAGAATCTCGACGAATTAGTTTTTTTTCTCCATCGAACGAAACGGTAAATAAAACGCGTTGGGAATAATTAAAAAATTGTTTCGCTACAGTTTTTGTTCCCGGCCATTTGTACGGCCGGACTTTCCCGTAAGCTGCGAAACAGCGGGGCTTTTGTTTCGGCGAAGAGAGCGTCTGGTGTATCAAGAACGGAAAAGGGGCCAAAATCGAGGGAGTTCCTGGGGTTGTTGAAAAACGAGCTCGGCGAATCAACGCGGCTATCGATTTTTATGGTTTGTGTAATTTACGTGAGTCACTCTCGTCGCAAACCCATACACGCGCCGATGCGCGTATTCGCTGGAACAGGAACGAGCGAGTAGCCGGCGAACAGGGTGTTTCGTTCAACTTTCTTCGCGAAAAATCAATCACCTTGCCTTTCTAAAGGTAGCGCGTTAACCTGTTTACAAAACTATCGAAGACAAGAGCTTTTCGAGGTTCGTTCGGTCGAAGCCGAGTCAAGCTAGAAGAATACGTGCCAGACGTAGGACTTAATTCTGCGAAACGAGTGAAAAGGAAAAAGAAGTCGACGCGCGAGAAAAAGAATTCTTTTCGCGGTGGATCGATAATCTGTCCGAGTCGCGTAGCTGGCCTACCCTTCCGTTGCGAGCATCGTAAACGACCAGAGCCCGAGGAGAATAATTTGCGAGTTCGTTGCCGCGAAACTTTCTCGGCGTACACCTACTTCTTGTACTTTGCCTGCTATTGGGGAAAGAATGGAAATTCTACGCGCGACTTCTCGAGGCCGCCTATAGTTGTTCGGTTCGAACTATACCGTGTCTAATCGCGGCGAACCGCGGCGAACGGCGGCGAACGGCGGCCAACGGCGTTGTCCGGTAACACCGTTCAACTTCCTAGCACGTCCTAAATTGCGCGACTGCATATACGCATCGTATTCGGTCGTACGTCACGTACGATCGATCGTTCTTTGGTTGGTTCTTCGGTTTCGCGAGAAGAATATGCTGGTAAATTTGAAAAAAAAAAAAAAAAAAAAAAAAAAAAAAAAAA
>SMSQ01026110.1:168307-214007 GCA_019453375.1 Ctenoplectra terminalis
GGAACGAACAGAATTATTTGGTCGGTGAAAAGGAATGGCAGGCGCGCTATCGATTCAGTTTCCTCGTAGCGGGATGATAGGTCTAGGGTACCACAGGCCGCTTAATCGGCATCGCGTTATACAGGGGTAGGTTCGTAGGGCAGGTTATGGTGAATCGGAATTCAGGATTAATCACGAGCGAGCTTGCCTCTGGGTAACGACAGCTGCTACCACCGTACACCGTCGCCGTCGTCAACGGAGACTATCGACGCCATTAACCGACGGATATACCAGCACCGATGGTTAGTGTCATCTACATTCTATACGGAGATTCGCGCAGGTAACGTCGTCGGACCGGTGAATGCAAGGGCTTCCTCTTTCGCGCGAGCGCGAGTTTCTATGTTGCAGGGTTTCCGATCCTTTTCAACGAATCTTCGAGAACCGAGCGGTGTTCCACGTTACCGGATAGATAGATCCATTTCCAAATTCTTCTCGTAACTCGTCGCGCGTAAAGTAAGTAAGTAAGCTTGTAGCAGTCTCGATGATAGAGGGAGATCCTAAATTAAAACATCGAGTAGCAGCACTGATCGATGAAACGGTACTCCAGGAGGCTCGTACCATGGTACGCCAACAAATGGTATTCCCTCTTCGGATTTACGCGACGATCAACCCGTTTGCCTTTGTCTGGCAAACCTTCGCCCTGCAGAAGAGTCTAGTTCCGTGTAGCCTTGGCAATATTCACCGGTCTAATTTTCGTTTAAAAATAACGTGTTCGGTGCGTGAGCGCGCTCGACAGATGCGCCAGTTGCGCAAAAAGGAGCTCTATACATTTTTTCTCGTGCTGCCCCTTCTGTTTCTCTCCATAATGGCGGCGTAACTCTTCCTCTGTTTCGAGACTGTGTAATTTAGAGCCGTTTCTTAGTCGCGTAATGGAAGATAGAGCTAGCCGGTAAGATTCTTGCTGGGTTCGTCAGGATCAGCGGCGAGAGGAAGAGGAAACGAGATAAGGGTGCTACCGAATTAAAACCGTCGAGTTATACCTGTTAAAGAGCGAGACATGCCAATGCGCGATAAAGGTTAATCATCGGACGACTCGGTACTCCGACGACGCTTTCCTAGCTGGGAGATACAAATAATGCTATCAAACCCAGGTTCCTATTTTCTTTTTTCAATCGTTCAAAATTGATTTATAAACGAAAAAGGATGTTGAAAGGAACGAAACCGAAAGTTCGAAGGATTGGACGAGTTCGCGAGGGAAGAAGAATAGGTGGTGGCCAAGAGGAAGGCAGCAGGGAAGGGGACAACTGGAGAGAGCGCCAGGTGGATGATCTTTCGAAGACGGTTCGGAGCGTCTTACTACCAGTTGGGAGGGCCGAAGAAAGGGCCGGCGAGAGAGGGACCAAACCGGACCCGGCGGCCCGGCGGCCCGGTGCCGATAGAAGACCGAACGGTGAACAGAGATCCGAGAGGGAAAGGAGACAAAAAGGCAGAAGGGCAGGTTGGTCCAAAAAGTCGAGCAAGAGTCGAAGAACTCCGGACGGACCAAGGATCGACAGCGGTTTTCTTGCCCCTCCCTAAACCGCTCTCGTTGCCTCTTGGCTCCCTCCTTTTTCTACTCCGCTTGGCCCTTTCGTTCTACCCAGTTCCTAGTCTTCGCGTCTTTTTTCTTCCTTCTTCGTTCCTCTCGCACACCGAGCAGAGGTTTGGCGTCTCGGTCTGGCCGAATGCCCACACCTGTGCGCGACGAAGAGGACGTATCGTGGTCCCGTAGCGAACCAGAGGGGGAACGGGTCGAGGAAGACGGCACTGACCTAAAGCAACATGGTCGGCAAAGCCAGATCCCAAAGCGACAAGGAGAGAAAGAATGCGTCGGATTGAAAAGAGAGCAGAGAGAAACGCGAGGGGAAAAATGAATGGCGACGTTCACGACGGGTACGTTGCAGGCGCATCTTTGCCACCGATGTCTCGCGTTTTCTTTATCGCGATCTGTTTCGACGCGTTTTCTGCGAATCTTGATTGGGCAGAAGAGTTTGGCCAACCTCGAGAAAGATCGTAATTTCTCTCTAAGTTCTCTTTGTCTTCTTTTGTTTTGTTTTTTTTCTTTTTTCTTTGTTTTTCAACGATATCCTTGGCATGCATCGAATCTACCGACGAAGACGACGAAAAAACGTGTCAAGGAGAGACACGTGGCGAAACGAGGGGATGAAGTTTGGTTCGAAGGAGACAGGTCCCCGCTGGGAACGGAAGAGGCGACGACGAGGATGCATTTTTCCGGCATGGCAGATGGCGCCGTCTGCGAGGGCACGGCACTAGCACGGCACGTAAAACACCACGGAAAGCGATGCATCGGTTTCTTTCCTTCGATGGAATTTTTAACCGTAGAAATTGTTCTCGATTCCGCAGAGGCTTCCTATCTGCGTTCGAAACGAAACAATTAACTTTTGATTTTTTTGTTTATTTTAATCTCTTTGTACCTAACTCGAACAGGCGTACATTATTGCAACACCTAACACTGTCTTACAAAATGTTTGCAAGCTGCAGTTTTGAATAGCACGGTTTGATTTAAAATTTTATTACGAAACAACTGCCTTATTCGTAATTCTTTACCGCTGTGTGTAACGCGTACCTGATATTTTTTATGGCTATAGGCCACGTTTGAAAATTGAAAATTTCTTCGATGATCGTATCATGTTGGTATCATATTAGGGAGCTTTTAGTTACTTTTTTCATCTTCAACGCCATACCAGGATAATCCGTACCTGCGCTGTGTCGCTTTATCGAAACCTAAATCTTTTGTTTCTAACGATCGTGCTTGCGTAGATTTTCTCTTTAATCAAGAAACAAATTGATTTCTCAAAGTGGTTTTTAAATAATTTCCAAAATTGCTAATCGATTAAACAATATACTTTGCAATACTTGAAACAATACCATCCTCGTAGCCAATTTCTTGTGTTCACGTACAAGTAAACTGCGCGCATATATGGATTTCGTTACGTACAATGTATCTCTACCTTTATCACGCGAGGCTGTTCATCTGTCGAAGGTTAACGCTGAATTGACCCAAAGGAAGCATATTTTTTTTCGATATGTCGACACGTTTGTTTTCAAAGACTTCTCAACCTTACGCATATATATATATATACACACACACACACACACACACGTGTATATATGCGGTCTGCAACAAAGAGTTTCACGTTAAACACTCAATGTCGCTGACGCTCAACCTTTTACGATCTCGCGGACCGTCTGTGTGGTAATACGGCAAGGACCTTTTCAACGTCGCTGCAAAGTAACACCCGCTATCCACGCGAAACTTCAGCCCACGGATAAAGTAAAGAATGTTTACGAATTTTTTTCCCTTTACGCCTGGCAGAGAGGAGCGCGATTGAGCTTAATAAAACAGCGTCCCTCACGAGTGGGACGCGCGGCGAGGTTCTCCGATTCGAGAGGTTCGTCGATGGGCTTGCGAGAAACACCTTGAATCGCGCGCATGCAAATTTTTACCCTTTGCGAAAATGCGAGCATCCGGTTCGCTTGTTTATTACGGGATAATCGGTCTATAATCGTGTATTAAATGGAAAGGTACGAGCGCGAAAGGAAAAGGGAGCAAGCTCGGAAAATGAAGGGAGTGGGGTATCCAAGTCCCGTTGAACGTCCCTAGGATCAACTTGGACCCACTTGGACAAACTGCCGCGACACGGCAGTGTCCAAGAGTTTCAACGATCGAACGGCTCTTGATTTTACGCGAACATGGAAATAATGGTGGTCGGGCCACTGCTGGTGTAATTACCGCGCGAGAATGCACGCGGCGCGTCAGGTGGTTGCGGTTGATCCTATCGCGAAATACGATTAACTCCGCCAACTGGCAGAGTTGGAGGAGTTTTCGACACGGCGAAAGTCGTTCCCCTCGTCCTTGGTATATCGGCATCGAAACCAAACGCGAGAGGTCTCGTTCTTTTAAAAGTTAAACCGGCAAATTGAATGTTTCTCGGTCGGAAGATGCGCGGGATCGACGAAAGACGCGGCATAGCGACACTTGTAACGATTACTGGGAGAGTTTTGCGACCCGTTCGGGTCCAGTTTTGCGTGGAATCGCGAGGAAATAAAGCAAGAAGAGAGACGCGTGGTAAGAAACTCAATATCTCGCGTGCACACCGCGTCGCGTCTACCGATCTACATTCAGCCGAACGATGCGCCGTCCAGAAAGAGAAAAGCGAGCTACACACGCGGTGCGGTGAATCGAAAGAAGAAACGGCGAAGAAGAGAAGGATAGAGGAGAGGGAGAGAGACTCGGCGCGGTGTGTACTACACGAACGACGAACTACTTTTTGTCGATCTTCTCCTCTGCGTACGTCTCTCGACTCGGTCGGGCCATCCTTCGCGCGCAACCTCCTCTCCTATCCCTCGGTCTTCTCTTCGCATCTCTTCTTCCACGAGTCGTTGCACTTCTCCAGCTGGCGAAGCCTCTGCACCCGATCCTACCCATCGCCCGGCTTTGGTCTCTACTCTTCTATTTCTCTAGATTTCAAAGCGCTCAAACAGGTTTCAAAATCCCGCCCACGGAAAAATCTCCTCGCCATCCCCGTATCCCTTCCCCCCCCCCTCGCCCCTTCTCCCTACTCTGTTAACTCCCATTTCATCGGCTCTCTTCTTCGTCCTCGTCGTTGTCGCGGTGCTCGGTGCGATCCCAACTACCGCGTTACAGGCCGTAAATCGTCGATTCGCAGCGTGGCGTCGACCAACTTTTCGTCGCCGACATTCTCGGATCCTCCGAGACGCTACTCTCCGCGCTCTCCTACGCCTCTCACCTTTGCTACGCCGACAAACACCTTCTTAAGAGCTGCTCGCCGCTGTCCATCGAACCGTCCGTCCGTCTTCCGCATTGTTCCCGGGGAACGAAGGCCCGGAGGATAGGATCCTGGGAACTCGGTTCCGAGCAGTAGCTTCTCGATCGCCGCGACGGCGTCGAAAAGATCGAGGAAAGAGGGTGAACGTGCGAGGAACGAAGAGCAGGCCGAAGAGAGAAAACAATGCCAATTTAAGCCACATGCATCGCTCTGGCTTCGTATTTAGGTGGATAATCGGCTTACCGAGACGGTCTGTCGAGCAGCAGCCCACTTTCAACGCACCGTCTCCGCGATGGAGTTATTCGCGCGACAACCGCAGCTAGACGTTTCGGCCGCGACTCGACGATCGGTCCGTACGAGAATCAAAATTACTCGTTACGCGATTATATCGATATTTTGTAATATTTACAAAAGTTTCAAACATTTTACTCCAATCGCGTTTCTAATCAAAAAAATACCTTTACCGATCGGTTAATTCGATTTCGAGGTTAAGCTGGAAATTTAGCCAGTTTCGAAGTTTTCGGATTTCGAACGAGGTGCGATACGCGGCCTGTTTCGAAGCTGTTGTTCGAAACCGTAGGTACGAAAAAGCTGGTTGGACGATGCTTCGGGAAACGTAACGCGAACGCAACGCGAACGCAACAATTACCTAATTTCCTCGATAACGAAGGTTGCCGGTAGTCGGGAAATGATCGATGCGATTTACTCGTTTCTATTTACTCACCGTCTGTTTGTTGCCGATACTATTACTATTATTGTTAAACAATTAAGCGACTTATTCGATGCATGTAATGACAAACAGGTTACGCGAACTGGTAAATTATCGGGATCGCGTTAGAATTTACTAGTAGTAGATAGGAGGTGCGCGCGTTCGTACGAAAGGTAAGAAAATATGATTGGTTTTGGTTGAAAATGGCGGCGTTGGGTCGCAAAGAAACCCCTCGAGATAACCATGGCCAAAGGTTCGTCGAGCAGTTGGATGCGTGGTCGAGGTGTAAGGTTTCGAGAGAACGGTGTGCTCCGATTTTCCGGAGGACGATTATTATTGGAGGGAAACGGTCGGAACGAGGGCTCGAGCATCGAGTATCGAGGACGATTCTCGAATGGAAATATCGTTGGGTATTTTTATGCGCTTCGCTGTCCCGTCGCGCACGGTTAATCTTTCGAGGCCGACGTTGACTCGCAGATCGCGGGCCGACGTTAAAATTTTAAATCCGTTGAAAATTGGCCTTTAGATGATGGAACGCGGTCGCGGGAACCTTTTCCAAGGGTTTGCCGTGAAAGAGGATCGATTCCGTCGTAGCGATTCGAGTACAAAGTTTGGTTAATTTCGCGAGGTCGTCGAGCATGGAAAACGGAGGAAAAGGCAGAGGACAGGGTGACGCTGCAACGAGCACGCGAAACTATTTTGCGTCCCCGATGCACGATAATCGGCGTTGGGCCGATCGCTCCAATTAGCGGGAGAATATTTGCGCTAAAATTACGGTCGTCCGACACCGGGGCGAAACCTCGCCCAGCCGATGGGTAATCGATACAAAAGTCCACAAGGGATGGGCCGCCTTAGTGGCCCCGCTCTCTCCCTTCCTCTTCCTCTTTTCCTCTCTTCCGCTCCTTCTCTTCGTTTCTCTTTCACACACCGAGACGCGTAACCAACTGTGCTCGTCTCCTTTGCTGCGAATGCACCGTTTCTGGAGCCAACTTGTAAGCGTCGCGAGCGCAAAAAAGAAAGGAATAAAAAAAAAAAAAAAAAGAAAAAAAAAATATATAAAGAAAAATATAAAGAAAATAAATAAAGAAAAACCATAAAAGAAAGGAAAAAAAGCCACGAAAAACGAATCGGCTGCTCGTCTTTTTTTCCACTCGACGAGGCATCGTAGAGAATTTAACCCTTTATCGCGTCACGCGTCATTTGCTTGGTATCGGCTGGCATCGGATTCTTTGCCGCGCCTCAAAGAGACACGTACGCTTCGAAGCCGATTTTAAATATCGATGCGTTACTTTTTTTCCACGCGATACGGATTTTTCGATGAGAAGAGAGAACCGATCGACGTATCGAGTCAACGGTAGCCAAGAGTACGATCGATGCGACGCGTCATCGCGCTCATTAATAATATTTTTACGCATATTACTACGTGTTTCCGGCCAAGGGACCTCTCTGTCAGTCTGCAATTGGGCGCACGAGCTGCATTACGTTCCCGGTGACGTGCGTGCGTGGACTCGTGCTTTCCGGTCGTATACCGGGTGCTCCCTTTTCGAGCAGATCGCGTCTAGGCCACCGAGCTATCCAAAAATCGGGTAAACTTGTGTTGGAAAAAGATTGCTCGAAACGAATACCGATTAAAAAATGTCCAGCGGAACCGATGGAGTACGAAGGGAAACGCGTGCACGGGCCGGCTTCGGGCCTTCGGCCTCGTTACGCGAGCTCGACGAACGTTGATGAAACGAAGCGAGAGCGAGAGCGGGATCGGAGGAAGAAAGAGGAGGGAAAAGAACGGTCGAGGACGGAGCGAGGAAGGGAAACGTCGATCCCAGGGAATGGAAGAGCGGCGAAATAAAGGCATCCTTTTAATGGGCAATACTAATCAATGAAATACGAAGCTACGGGGAGTAGGAAATATGCGTGCGAGGAGAGAGAAAGAAGAGAGCAAA
The DNA here is from genome assembly GCA_019453375.1 of Ctenoplectra terminalis. Lineage (NCBI taxonomy): Eukaryota > Metazoa > Arthropoda > Insecta > Hymenoptera > Apidae > Ctenoplectra > Ctenoplectra terminalis. The sequence continues at coordinate 175,786 of SMSQ01026110.1, forward strand.
AAAACGAAGGAGGGAGTAGGAGAAAGAGAAATGGAACGAGGGAGAGAGAGAGGAGAGAGAGCGAGAGGCGGACGAACGTGGTTGTGCAAACAAAGGGGGTATGCGTCCACGCTCCTCTCCTCTCCTCTTCTTTCGTATCTCTCTTCGTTCCCCTTGATTCTTCGATCTTCGTTCTTCTCGCGGCAGAACCCTCGTGCCTCTCCATCCTTCCTTTTATACCCCGTTCGGTGTTTCCCTCTTTTTCCCTTTCCGCGTGTACACGTACGTGCGTTGCACGCGTGTAGCCGTGTCTTCGTCGAACGGTGGCTGCCCGACGCAGAGGGCAGGATATTTTTCAGGATGGGATATTTAACGCGTTGGCCAGGTCAGTAACCTCGGGGAGCCGGGCCCCGCGATTGGCCGGCCTGCTCGGCGTTCTGCCACGAATTCCCGGCCCCTCATTGGCCGAGCCGGGCCCTGGACCTACACCAACACCCTGTGTGCCACGCACGTCCTACGTGCCGGACCGGAGTACCCTACGTCCGTTCGTCGTTTCTACGTTCTCCTCTACGTTCCTACGTTCTCGCCTATGCACGCACGCACGTACGCACGCACGCACGCACGCACGCACGCACGCACGCACGCACGCACGCACGTATACGCGCGAGTACGCTCGGCGACTCCGCGACTCCGAGTATCTGGCCTCTTCGAAACGCTCGTCCAATTTCCACGTATTTCGCGACCGATTCATCGCGTTTGACTTGGCCCACCGCGATTCAGTCTTTTCATCGTAGCCGTAGATCGTCGAGTTCGAAGCGCTTCGGGACTTTCGCTGTTCGATCGTTGCGCTTGACTTTGGACGTAGCGTGTCGCAACGGAACGGTGCGAAAAAGCGAGGCCGCGGTCTCGGGCGAACAATTTTACGAGGCGAAACGCGATCGTTTCATGACTTTAGAATATTTTCGTGCACCCGTATCTGGAATTACATCGTGTCGGAATAGCCTGTTGTTATGGATCCGTGCGTAATTCACGTGTCGCTGTATTACCGAAATTACAACGGATCATAATATTACGATGTATTTCAATCGCGAAATCCCCCGACACTTTTGCAAGTGAAATCCTGCCGATATTAAATTCGCATCGGGCCTGCGGCCGACCGTGTTTGCGTATTGTCATGTCCGTATTAAATTGCAAGGAACGATTCGATCGAGCCACCAAACGGAACGAGCTACCAAACAGATTCCGAGCAAGAATCCCGAACCGAAGCTCTTCTCGTTTTGTCCAACTTTCGATGAAGAAATAAGAAAGAAGAAAAAAAAAAAAAAAAAAAATTAGACGTTACGCGATCGATCGTTTGCGCGACGATAAGGGACTTGTACCGTTTCTAGCGATGCTTTTACGAATTGGTTAATATTTACCACGACTTCTTGATCGTCCTTTCGTTCGTCGTCGATTCGATGGATACTTCTCCTTGGACACGCTACAACCGATTCACAGCAATTACTGGTCTAATGGTCGAGTCGAAACGGACCAAGATCCACGAGTTCTCGTCGCTTCATCGCGATCGTCCCGGTGAGGTTACATCGGCGAGACGATAAGGTCGAGAAACGGTGGACGGTCGTTCGACGAAACCCGTATCGCCGGTTGTAGGGTTAAGGAAGGCCAAGCCGTATGGTTAAGGGCCGTTAACGTCGATGTAACGGGCAAGGAGCAAGAGAGAAGAGAAAAGGAACGCTAAACGCGTCTACGCGCGCGAGCGCGCGCTGCCAAAGCATCGGGACATCGAGAGAGGGAACGAGATAACCGCGTTTGGATGTAGGCTACCAGAGTCACGACCTTCCTCTTCCTCGCCCGATCGCAGCTTCTTCTTCTCCTCCCCTTGCTTCTTCTCCACCGCTACTCCTGCTGCTGTAGCTGCTTCTCCCGCCTCTGCTCGTTCCTCTTCCTTCTTTTCCCAACCTTCTGTGCTTCGTCGAAAGTTTGCTTCGAATTGGCGGACGCGATATTTTTTTCCGAACGCGACTCGATTCCGCGCGGACCGTTTCTCGCCGGCTCGATTCGATGGTTTACAGAATCTAGACGCGCTAGTCGTTCAACAGCTGACCATGTTGTCAACGGTATAATATAATCGCTAACAAGCCATTCTTCTCGATCGTTTCGAAATCGGAATCTTTTCTTTCTTTTTTTTCTTCATTTCTTCTTTTTTTTCTTTTTCTTCTTTTTCTTCCTTTTCTCCTTTTTTTCGTCTCGGAGTGAAAATTGAAAACTCTTGAAATAGCGTGGAAAATACGAATATGGCGATCGTTACGTTTTTGGCATACCCAGCTTCGTCACCGATCCTCTCGATGTTATAGGTCGTGAGCGGGTAATAAACTTTCTCGCGTGAATCGACGAGATCTTAATTTCCATGGTTCGCACCTTTATCCCACGCTTAACGCGCTTGTTACCTGATTTCCCCCACTGTTCTTCGCGAACACGATCCTACTCCCTTTCAAGAGAGTCGGACTCTGGCTTCGCGGAGCAAGTCCAAGTACTTGCTTACTCGTTTACTCGGTTACACCGATCGTTGCGCGCCGCCGTTGAACTTATCTATCCATTGTCGAACTCGACGAATCTGTTCGCGGTCAAAGGCGTCGTTTCACCATCTCCCGTTCCCTGTCTCACTTGTCACCTTGTTATACGCTTTCGATCTCGATTGGGAGTTAAATGGGAAGACGATTCGAGGAGAACACCTTCCGATCGGACGCGTCGATGCGAGGAAATTTCGTGGCGCGAGCTCGCGAAACGCGATAACAAGGAACGAGAGGGTAAAGGGGAAGCGACTTTCGTCGTAAAGAGCGATGGTCTATCCTTTTTCGCGCTCTCCGTGGTTGCGCACCGATTAAACACGGCCTTTTGAAGGCTGCAACGTGTTCATCCGCTATCTACACCAACTGTTCACGCTTTTCGTCCAACGCGGTACGGAACGGCACGAAACGGCACGAAACGGCACGAAACGGCACGAAACGGCACGGAACGGAACGGCACGGCTCTCTGGCCTGCCTCTCCTCTGAAGTGGCACTCTGGCCGAAATTCAGTTTATTCGAGTACCGCCGCTTTAAGCTCGTCAGCTGTAATTACGCGCGAATCTGCCTCAAAGGGTCTTTAGCTTACTTGGCGTTCGCGGAGAATGGACTGGCCGCAATTACAGGATCGAAGTTGACCTATCGATGAGGCTAATTCGCGACCGGTTCGGAAAATAGCACCATCGGAATTTTAACGATCCTCTTGGATCTTCAAAGGCACGAGTCCACCGCGGAAAGAACTGTTCGCTAATGATGGCTTAAAACTTTCTTTTTTCTTTCTTCGCTGAGAAATTTGTTCGATAATTAATCGGAACGATGCGTCTATGGTAATCGTTCGGAAAGAGAGGGAGGAAGAGAATTCAGCTAGGTTTCGACAACCCTCGAACCACGTGAAATTCTGCGAACGCTTCGGCTTAGAGAACGCGGAGATTCGTTTGCGGTGTTTATCGTGACCTAAAATCCTCGTCCCAAATATCCCGAGTCTCGTCTCGATCTCGACTATAGTCTGGCGCGGTACGGTGGGCGGTGTCGGGGTGGCGGTTGGTACTGTGTATGGCCACGTACGGCCTGAATTCTTTCTCGTTGACGGAAGCGCGAGTGCGCACATTCTCTCGTCTCGAGAGGTCCTAGAGCATAGTCGGCGATAGCTAGGGAAGAAGGTAGCTCGGTGGCTTGTTATCGCACTTTCCCTTACTCGGAGGGAGGATTAAGCGGCGAGGTAGACGAAGGCGGTGTTCGCAGATCGGTCGCGACGAAGCCCGTTACGATATACCATATCTCTCTCTCTCTCTCTCTCTCCTTTCCCTTGTGTGCACGTCGTCTATAAACCTCGGGACATCGATAACGAGACGATAGCTCGTTTGACCGTCCGCCTATGGTAATTACGCACCTCTTGCTGGATTTCAAGGAGTCCGTCTTGACCGCATACCTGTGTCCTCTCCCGAAGGATCCTCCAAACGGAATCAGTGTCCCAGCGAAACGTCGAGAGATGCACCGCGAGATCGTGGCAAAGGCGAATCGCATCCCAGCGATCGGGTTAAGTAGAATCGTTAAAAAGTCTACGATAATCGCGGAGAATCCTAATCATGGGTAATCAGCATATTCGACGTTAGTTAACGACCGCGCGACCCGTAAAATTAAACGAGCTGGAACGAAACGACATCGATTCGTCCAGAGAAACGGAACAAAGTTCCGCGATTCGAAGCGACTCGTTTAACACAGATTTAAACTTTAATTCGAGTTCCTTTATCGATCGATCATCGAGACCACCGATTAGGGTTATCGTGCTTCGCGACCAATTCCAAAGATCCATTTTCCGTCCGCTGTCTCTGCTCTCGTCCCGACCGATTTCGATTTCGATTTCGATTTCAGTCATCGAGGAGGGTCTCTTATCGCGCGTCCGCGACGACGGAACCTTGCGTTTCGTTGTTCGCGGTATGTACACCGCGAGAACCCAGACGAACTCGGATGGATCGAAACGAACCGAGCACCGAAAAACGCGTGTGCCTACTATTTACCGTTTGCCTCTATTCTCTGGACAGAAACTCGCGTGTTTCGATCAATTTTCTCGATCGGCATACCCGAGCATCGATCGTTGGTTTTGTTGTAATTGAACGAATCGTTGTTTGATTTTTCAGATTCCAAAAATGTCCGAAAGTTTCCGAGGCTTCCGATACACTGTACGTTGCGCATAAAACTGCGCCTTCCAGTTGACACGTGTACTACGTAAATAACCGCTTTATCCGACATAATTATCTTAGGATGCGTAAAGTTTGCTCGAACGCGAATTTCAGCGTTCCGTTTCTAAATTGTACGCGTTAACCTGGAAATTTGTTGGATCAGAGTCGGTTGATAAAAGATAAAATCATGGAAATCTGATACATTTTTGGTAGAAAAAGAATGCTGTCGCCCTGAAATACAAGAGTCCCGATGGGCTAAGATTAAGATCAATTTCCCTTCGGTACGAATGGGCCGATGAAGCTGAATCTTCGCAAGTCCTTTATTCGCGTCGTTTTCAACGATTTCCATGGCTGCGTTTCACACGAAAACAATCGAGAGCGAAACGGGGACACGGAAAATCTCGGCAAGGGTGCGATCGGAGAGAAAAAAGGGAAGGAAAGAGCAGAGGAGCAAGACGGAAGAGCGGTGCTCGAAGAAGAGAGAGTTGAGTCGTGGCTGATCTGGTTTTACGATTCGAAATCCGAATCCCGTTTCGATTCTTCCTTCCTTTCCTCTTTCTCTGTCTCTCTCGATTTCGCACGCTCTTCGTCGCTCGAAATCTTGCGATCACGACAGCACGCATTGACCGAGTAAAATAATTCGATGCGATTTTTGCGATCGAACATCGATCGTGTACGCGAGTCCGAACAACCGATACCGAGAACGACGCGAAGTAAACGCGAGATCGACGGGACGGGACGCGACTAATCTTATCGTTAGTCGAGGAGCGACGATTTCGGCGAACTTGTCGCAAATGGAACGATCGTCGATCCATTGCACGCGGCTAGATTCCTTGGTTCGAATCGTTCTTCTTCTCGGCGCGACGAAAAAATCGAGCGACACGCGTTATCGCGAACGAGCGTTGGTAGTTTAAAAAGCGGCTTTCAATATTAGAGACAGATTAGCAAGCCGGGCATGGAAAAAACATGCGAGGATAAAGGGTCAATTTATCGGCGATCGGGAAAACTGCCACTCTAAAAGGAGGATTCTTTTTTGACGCAACGATGAAAAAGAACCAATAACGTTCTTAGACGACAGGCAGGCCAGAGGCGAGGCGGAGCGTGTTCGCGCTCGCCTCCGGGAGCCTCGGCTCCCGGTTATTATTAGCTGTTTTATTTATTAGACCGGAAGGAAATGGGTTTAATTTCATGTAAACTAATAAAAATACTTGGCGTGCGCGAGAAAAAGTTACGGCAAGACCGATATTCACGCAAAGGCTTCGTGTGCCAGAGAGACCGGTGGCGGTCTAATCCTGAAGCGCTCCGTGTTACGCCTTTATAAACGGAAGCAAATTACCGTTCCTTCGGCAAAAACTCGAGCACGTTGCTTGGCCGTCGTGCGTCCTCGGCAAAAAGTCCGGCAAACGAACAAGAATTACTCGGGACAGGTTTTCCTTTGCTCGTCCGCACGAAATTTGTCCCTGAAAAAGAAAAACCAACCATTTTTCAGTGCATTGCCACGAACCAGAGACAAAAACGGCGCGCGATCGCATCCGCGAATAATCGTCCAAGGCGAATCTCGTTGTTATTCGTGCGCGACGGGAGCGACGGGAGCGACGAGAGCGCGGCGAGTGCATTACCATCCGGCGACTCGCGCGACCAGTCAGGCTCGAGTGGCTTTTACGAGCTATAACCGAGCAACGAGTTCTTATCGTTGCCAGATTACGTAATACGCGTGCGTCACGCGTACGCGCATGTTTATCGATAATCGTGCACGCGGTTGCTCCTTTTCCGACCGGTCCAACGTTCGAGGTATCGAAAGCGAGATTGTTCCCAAGGGTAAGATGTTTGGAAAAAGTTGTCGATCGATGGGTCGGAAGATCGAAGGAACATCGAAGGAACATCGAAGGAACATCGAAGGGAAAGCGTACGACCCTGTAGTCTGGCAAACGCCGGACGCGTTCGCTCGCTCGGTTGTCCCGTTGTCGTTGAGACGCGCACGCACCCACGCCCGACGGCATACGGAATCGATCCTGAGAATCGTACTTCCGCCGGTGAGTTCTTCCGGCACGATGCCTATTCGAGGGTAGTCGGCCGAGTCGACGAGACACACTGACTTTGTAATTCCTATTCGCTGTTTCCCGACGTTTTCCACGCTTACGTGCCCCCGCGACAATGATTACAGGACGCAGCGACGCAGCGACGCAGCAACGCAGCAACGCAGCGACGCAAACTTTCCATGGATGTCTCGTCGATGAGATCGGAAGTCGCCGCAGACTACGACGGCGAGTCGCTTCTTTGAATCCTCGCGCGGTTCCTACTATACCAGGACAACGGTCCTACTCGTTGGAAACGAGTACGCCTCGATCGATACCNTCGTGCGTCCTCGGCAAAAAGTCCGGCAAACGAACAAGAATTACTCGGGACAGGTTTTCCTTTGCTCGTCCGCACGAAATTTGTCCCTGAAAAAGAAAAACCAACCATTTTTCAGTGCATTGCCACGAACCAGAGACAAAAACGGCGCGCGATCGCATCCGCGAATAATCGTCCAAGGCGAATCTCGTTGTTATTCGTGCGCGACGGGAGCGACGGGAGCGACGAGAGCGCGGCGAGTGCATTACCATCCGGCGACTCGCGCGACCAGTCAGGCTCGAGTGGCTTTTACGAGCTATAACCGAGCAACGAGTTCTTATCGTTGCCAGATTACGTAATACGCGTGCGTCACGCGTACGCGCATGTTTATCGATAATCGTGCACGCGGTTGCTCCTTTTCCGACCGGTCCAACGTTCGAGGTATCGAAAGCGAGATTGTTCCCAAGGGTAAGATGTTTGGAAAAAGTTGTCGATCGATGGGTCGGAAGATCGAAGGAACATCGAAGGAACATCGAAGGAACATCGAAGGGAAAGCGTACGACCCTGTAGTCTGGCAAACGCCGGACGCGTTCGCTCGCTCGGTTGTCCCGTTGTCGTTGAGACGCGCACGCACCCACGCCCGACGGCATACGGAATCGATCCTGAGAATCGTACTTCCGCCGGTGAGTTCTTCCGGCACGATGCCTATTCGAGGGTAGTCGGCCGAGTCGACGAGACACACTGACTTTGTAATTCCTATTCGCTGTTTCCCGACGTTTTCCACGCTTACGTGCCCCCGCGACAATGATTACAGGACGCAGCGACGCAGCGACGCAGCAACGCAGCAACGCAGCGACGCAAACTTTCCATGGATGTCTCGTCGATGAGATCGGAAGTCGCCGCAGACTACGACGGCGAGTCGCTTCTTTGAATCCTCGCGCGGTTCCTACTATACCAGGACAACGGTCCTACTCGTTGGAAACGAGTACGCCTCGATCGATACCGAGATCGCTCGATCGCATCGTTGCTCTGTAAAAGAAAAAAGAAAAAAGAAAAAAGAAAAAAAGAAGAAAGAAAAAAAAGACACGCTTCGAGATTGTTTGCCCGTCTTTGTTTCCTTCGATCAATTTCCAATTTTCTCCGTGACAACGTTTCTCGAAACTCGCCAAGTATCTTTGCTTGTTCCCAAAAGACTCGTGCGTCAAAAGATCATCGACGAAGCAGAGATCGATTCGTAACGCTACACCTTTCGTTCTCGGGCAATCGTCCTCCTCTTCCGGTGGACCGGCGTTCTTGGAAAATCATTCGGCCGGCTGGGGATCGGCCGGTTCCACGGTTATCGTGCGTCGCGATGTAAACGGGTTACAGGTGGGGATGATTCGTTCCGACCGTACGCAAGGAGGAAGACGAAAACCGCCAACGACCGACGAAAGAGGACGAGCAGGATTCGAGAGAAACGAATAGGCTCCGAACGCGAGTCGGTCAAAAGGACGACGAGCGAGGATCTTTAGAGAAGGTGAAGTTGAAGATGAAGAAGAAGAAGAAGAAGAAGAAGAAGAAGAAGAAGAAGAAGAAGAAGAAGAAGGAGCAGGAAGAGTACAAGTAGAAGAAGAAGGTGGGTGTTCCCGCGGGTTCGGTTTCGTCTCTTCCTTCATGCTTCGTGCCCGAGCTTCGGCTGTTTTCATGGCCGTCATTTAGTAGGTTCGTTCACCCCTGGGCGCAGGGCCGTGCGAGGAGAGTGGTGAGGTCGAGAGAGGGAGAAATCGGCGGCGGGAAGAAGAGGAAGAGGAGGATGAGGAGGAGGCGGTGGAGGCGGCGGCGGCGGTGGCGGCGGCGGTGGACGAGGAAGGGAGAAGCGTGTGGCAGAGAGGAAGACGGAGAAAGAGCAAGAGAAAAAAAGAGAAGCAGAAGGAGAAATAGAAGGAGTAGGAGGAGGAGGAGGAGGAGGAAGAGGAGGCGGGTGGCGGAGTACGGGGAAAAGGGACCAGACGACACGTACGGCTCGACTCGACGTGCAAGCAACGACTGAGGTGGTGCGGCGAGGGCGAGGGGATCCCGCGAAGAACTCCGAGTCTCCGAGGAAGCGAGATAGATCGACGAGGTGAAACCGAGATGGAGACACGAAGTGGAACAAAGAGAGAACGAGAGGGTGACGTAGAGAGAAACACGCAAAAGGGGAACAAGCAGAGCGCGCGTAGGGTCGAGAAGGTGGACGAGGAGAGAGACGGAGAAAAAGAGGGAGAGAGAGAGAGAGAGAGAAAGAGTGAGATTGAGAGAGAGGGAAGGGGGAGGGAGAAAGGTGGTGACGGTAGCGATAGCGTCAACGGTGGTGGTGGTGACGACGGTGGTGGTGGCGGCGATGACGACGGTGGTGACGGTGGTGGAAGCAGGCAAGTAAGCAAGCAAGCAGCCAAGCAAGCGGGCAGACAGCCAGCCAGGGGCAGGCACGCAGGCGAGCAGGCTGCTCGGCGAGAGCTGCGAGCGGAAAGGGAGGAAGGTAAAGAAGGGACCAAGGGAAAAAGAGTTCAGGCAGGTCTGGAATAGGACGAGGGTGAATGCGTGACGGTGTGTATCGTAGGTACTCTTCGGTCCGGGGAGCGGTGCGCCTCTCCTGCTTGCTTGCTTGCTTGCTTGCCTGCCTGCCTGCCTGCCTGCCTGCCTGCCTGCCTGCCTGCCTACCTTACCTTGTCTCGCCTTGCCTTACCTTGCCTCGCCTTGCCTTACCTTGCCTTACCTTGCCTTACCTTGCCTTACCTTGCCTTACCTTCCTTGCAAACCTGCCAGCCGGTCGAACGACCGGGAAACCGGCCACCGCGCGCATCTGCGTGTCTCTCCTTCTCCTTTCCTCGTCTTCTTTTCGCCCTTCCCGCCAAACCTCTCGTTCCACCACCTCTGTCTGCCCCTTTTCGTCGCTCGCATTTGTCGTTCGACTCTCTATTCCCCTTATGCGATCGGACGAGCGAGAGGCAGGCACGCAGAAGTCAAGAGGAAGAGAAGCGCGCGACTCGAGACTCGAGACTCGAGGCTTCGAGGCCTAAATTTAGGCGTCCGCCGGAAGTACGCGTACCGGAGGAGGTTCCGTGCACCGCACCGGGCCCGATCGGAGGGAGAGATAAGGTACGCGGGAATATTCAGCTCGGTGGGGAGTGGAAACAGATCCTCTCCTTCTCTTTCCTCGGCGTTCCCTCGCTCCCTCGGTCATCGTGTCTCGTTCTCCTCTCTCGGTACGGCCGACTAGTCTGCCGTGAATGGTAGTGCACGTTCTTTCAACTCGGTTCAGTCGTGACATTGAATTCCCTTATGTGGGTAGACGTTACGTAATTCCGACAACTTTGAGCGCCACTTTTCTCGCGATGCTCTGCTCCACGAAAACTTTCCATTTCGACAATTTCGTGTTCAACGGCCGCGACAACCTGCGATGCGAAAGATACAAAATAGACGGTGGAACGATTTAAAACGAGATTCGGTTTAGCAATTGGGAAGGGAAGAGGATGGGAATGTACGAGCGGCGAGTTTAACTACTTGTTGAAACTTGGAGAAATCCCGGCTTTGCCGCACCGAAAGAGAAAAGCGAAAGCGAAAGTGCTTCCGGACTGGGACCGAACGCGATAAAACGTCGATCGAATTTTCCTAACCACCGGTTACCCGTTTCTTCGATTCCGACGATTAAAAGATACGGTCGAGGCACAGAGGTTCGCGTGTCTGCCGAATAATTGATCGCGATGGGTCGATCGAGAAGCCGGTCTCGTTTGGTCAAAACCGAGTTCGCTGCTACTCTTTGATTGCTTTGTAAAATTGGCGCAACGTTTGCGCGTTCCTTCTTTAACCCGAATCTTACGATTCGTTACCAGAAACAACCACTGCTCGCGTAGTTTTAATAATTCGGCACAAATTTTCTCGGAGCTGCGCTCGACTTTCCAACCACGGAAACGAGACAAAACTATGGGGCATTAGTCATCGTGGTCGTATCTAACGCTGCCACTGCTCCCCATTTCCTCGTTTCTTTCGTTTTCTTCGTTTCTTTCGTTCGCTGGTCGGATCAAAGAATCGTGAAACGTGAAAGGGTGAAATTTCTTTTTATTTCTCCTGATTTCTTTTTTTTTTTTTCTTTTCTTTTCTTTTCTTTTCTTTTCTTTTCTTTTCTTTTTTTTTTCTTTTTTTTTTCAAAGTTCTCGTAATCGTAGCGCGTCGGTTGAAATTGGACGCGTTATCCTCCGTGAATGTCGTTCAGCGAGAATATGGGAGAAGGTATTGCGCGAGGAGGTGGAAAGCACGTCGAGTAAAGATGCACGCGTCTTAGGGCAGTACGGCTCCCTGGCATTATCGGCGTAGTCTGTGTGCATCGGACATAAAACTGGATAGAGTAGCATTTCGCGTGACAGGTGCCACTCAAACGCACCACCTCGTCCCATTTATGGAAAAATACGCTGAGATGTAGCCAGAAAACTTTGCTCTTCCTCTCGTAAACGGTAGAAAGAAACGTCTTCGACATTCAATTATCCGGCTCTTTTCTCGAGTGCGCACGCTAAGCGTTACAAACGCGACGCAGCGTTTTAACCCCTTTCGCTCATAATTTTCCCCCGCGGCTCGACGAGCCTTGCGCTGAAATTTTTACACACCGATTCGAAACGCTCGTTCGCGCGACCAAACAATGCCGTCACACCTTATCCTTTTATTTTAGGCAAATTATTTTACCTTCCTTCTTAAGCATTCGCATCTAAGAATTTCTCGATCGCTTCGATGGCCTAGAAATTGACCACCGGTGACGAAACGACCCCCGAAAGAAATCGTAAACTAGAAACGTTTCCGCTGCCAACGAGCAATGGAAAGACGAAGAAGAAGAAGAAGAAGAAGAAGAAGAAGAAGAAGAAGAAGAAGAAGAAGAAGAAGAAGAAGAAGAAGAAGAGGAAGAAGAAGAAGAAAAAGAAAAGAAAGGAAAGAATTCCGGGATGAGTCGAAAAAGAAAAGCGTCCGTTGTAACGGCGGAGAGAAGCTCGCGCGATGGAAACGCAGAGGTCGAGGATGGGGAAACTAGAGAAGAACGAGAAGGGGAGGAAGACGATAAGGCGGAATCAGGGATTCGTAAAACGACGTAGCCGAGCACCGGAATGGGTCGTAATGCGCGGCGAACACATAACCTTAAAAACAAGCAAGGGACGAGACGGGGGTGCGGCGGGGTGGAGCGGGGAGAAAATGCGGAGGAGGAAACGGGGCAAGTCTCTGCCCGGTTTCTCGGTTGGCTTGCACGAGTTCGCGAGGGGTCGCGAGGGGTCGCGAGGAATCGCGGGGGCAAAAAGGGGCATATATCCCGCGGCCGCGGAGGGGTGAGCGAATGTGCGCTGGGCTGGTGTGCTCGGGCGCAAGAGAAGGTGGATGTGCCGCACCGTAAACGAAACGATGCCGTTGACGACATTTGGAACAGATAATGGCGCGAATGTGCCGCGGGGGTGAACGAACCGAGGATCGGACTGGGTTCGGTTGGGTCGGCTCGCCGTTGGGTTGGGTTCGGTTGGGTTGGGTTGGGTTGGGTTGAGTTGGCTTGCTATCACATCAGCTATCGATCTTATAACGCTCTGTGACTCTCTGGCCTCCGTTGTCTCATCGTTCTTACTCTTTTTCTCTTTACCCCTCTATCTTCGTACTCTTGCCTAGTTCGTTTGCCACGATCTTCCCTCTAACTTTCCACGATTAATGATTCGTCGCGCGATTAATTATTTCGCATCGTTTTACCATCTATTTTTTCGAGGTAACGACAGAAGCGAGGCTAATCCGGTGTTCCTCGGAAAATCAAAAGCTTCAATTTCGAAAGCACCATCGACGGTATCTTCATCCCGTTTCCTTCACCTCGATTCTCCGTTCCTTTTAGCATAGCCAGTTCCGACACTTGTCACTAGGTCTCTGCTTCCTGACTCGGTTTCTCTCGTAGCTTCCGTCCTGTTTCTTCGCGCTTCCGTACACACGTTTGCGCGACGTTTCTCGACTGGTCTTCTTCCGTCACCCTTTTTCTTTCCTCGAAACTTTTTCTTCGCTGCTCCAGCAGCGGTAACAGCAGCATCGCTTATCGCGATCCAGCCCACCCTCTACTTATCCACCGGTTCCTCTTCACGCGCGTACGCGCGTTGCGTTAATTTTCTGAAAAATTATTTTTTCCTAAGGAAAATTGTCTCGACCGACTACTGTCGCGAAGAAGTGTTCCCAGTGCCGCGAGACCGAAGAAACGGTATTCAGGCTCGTGACCCACATGTATCGGTGCCAACAATTTTAGCTCCAAGTACTTTTACAGTTGTAGCTTATTTATCTAAAGCATTCGTTATCCCTAAAAATTCGTTATCCCGTTCGATAACAAGGGACGAATAATCGAAGAGTAACGGTAGCAACGGCGTTTCGTGAAAAAAAGCGAGGATTCATCGATGTCTAATTTCATTAAGCGCGTGATAACTCTGATCGAACAAAAAGCGACGGTAAATGAGCGGTCGGGTGATAGAGAGAAAGAAACACAGAGAAAGAGAGTGGTATCGGTGGATAGAGCAGCGTGGAAGTCGGAAGTCAGTTTCTCGGGAGACAGCTTTGGCTTCGTTTTAAACAGGAGCGGAGACTGGTGTGTGCGGGAACCGGTGGAGACGTGCCGATCAGACCTGTCAGGTTATTGTCTCGGGTTTTAATGGAGCATCGCGAGGCGCGAACTACCATGGCGTTGAACTGAATTAAATGTCGGTGCGGTTTCCATTGACGACCTCGTCCTCGTTGTCGTCGTCGTCGTCGTCGTCGTCGTCGTCGTCGTCGTCGTCGTCGTCGTCGTCGGCGTCGTCGTCGTCGTCGTCAGCGTCGTCGGCGTTGTTGGTGTTACCGGCATCGTCGAGGCCGATGCATAATTGAGGTAGGCCATTGGATAGGTGGTACTTCAATTCCAGGATAAGAGAGTTGACAGAGGAAGAGAGAAATGCATTGGCCGAGAGAGATCGAAGGTTATCGAAGAGAGAGGAAGAATGGGATCCACTGGAAAGTGAGAAAAGGGAACAAGAACGACGGGGTAAGAGAAAGGAGACTCGTGGAGCGAATAACGATGCCGAATAATCGAGGTGCGAGCAATTTAGGAATGGCGAGTCTTCCTATTATCAGCAACCCTCCCCGAACGGACGCGCGATCCTCCCTTTTCCCTGCGTCGGCCTTGTCACACAAAACGGACGGCATTTCCGCGGTGATGAAATGCCAGTAATGATTAAAACCAGTTACATAGGTTACACGGTCGCATCGTTAATCGCGTTAAAAGAGTCGTTGCTTGATCAACTGGTCCGACTCATTTATTCTCCAGCTGTAATACAGAAAAAAGAGACGGGGCGCAGCCTACCACCCTGCCTACGTTTTTCCATCTTCGACGACAGGAGATGATTTCCGTCACAGATCTTGATTCGTCTAATTTTCTCAACGATCGGAGGATACCGAGGGCTCTCGAGGATCTCGCGTAGACGGTGCGCGTTACGTAGGCCACGGTAATGGATTCGAGCCTTCGCGGATGACCAAAAATCGAACTAGTAAAAACGCGAATGTAGGAAGAAGACCGGAAAATGCATCACAAGGATGAACCGCGACACCTCTTGGACGATCTCCTATGGGACAAGATGTAACGTAAAATGATGTTACGGCTTCCATATCCCATTGAAAAGGAAACACAAATTCCATTTGCGGGCAGCACAGCGAATAAAGGTGTAGGTGAACCAAAGGGATAGCTTACCATCGGTTCGCGGCTCTTTCAGAATGTTTACCTTCCAACGACCAAAGATCGACTCCTTGCTGGAATTTTGTCCAACATTCTTCCAACCAAACTAGTTTTCGACCGTTTCGAAATACCGGAATCGATTATCCGATTACTTGGGAGTCTTATTTGGATTTTTTTCTGTCTTCTGGAATACAAAAATCGTGCGGAACAGTTGACGAAGCAAGGATCGCAGGGGGTACGGAGCCGCGAATCCGAAAGGGAAATCAGCCGAAACGATCCGGAATCGGTAAAAATGTGGGGAGCAGGAACACAACGAAGCACGGGCAACCTTCGAATTCCGGGATGTCCCGTATAACGCGCGAAGCGCGGCTAATTTGTCGTTCGTTGCCTATAAAAAGATCGCGGAACGCCCGATAGAAAGACAACTGGTGGATCAGCGCAGAAGCGTGTACACGTGTGCTCGCCTAACGCGGAGAAACGATGTACGCGTAGAGAGAAAGGGAGGAGGGAGGAGAGGAGAGAGCGATATCACTTTATCGGTGTACGGTGTTCGGTGTACGATGTACGGTGTACGCGCGCGCTCCTGTCATCCGCGGGAGGACTATTTTTTCGAGAAGCCACTCGACGGATGCATCTCGATCGTGGAAGCGTGCTTGCCAACCACCGGAAGTTGTCGCACGCCGCCAATCGCTATAGGGGAAGAAACGGTGTCGGGACGAGGATCGAAGGGGACAGGGACCATTCGAGAACCACGAATCGAGCGACAGGGACCAGAGGCCGATAGCGGGGCAGAAAGGGTAGGAAAGAAGAAAACACAGAGCCGCAAAGAGAAAAGAAGAGAAGCACGAGGCATTTTGAAATATACACGCACGAGAGGGCGCGTATACGCGTCGATGTAGGTTGGTTCCGCGGAGCGTTCGTTCGCGGCCCCTCTCTCTTCGTCCCGCAAAGCTACGCGTGTGTTGGCGTATAGACACGCCGGACCGTGTGTACGCACGCAACAGCGTGTTATCAAAGGATTGGACGGCACTTGAAGCGGCTCTGCATGAAATTTTGCGTGCATTATAAATGTGCGCAGCCTCGTTGATGCGAGCGAGATCGGCTCCGTTACTCCGACAGAGACGAGAACAAGGGAGATCGAGAGACAGGTGAGCGATGGAGAGAGGAATCGCGGAACGTGGAGGAGCGTGGAGGAGCTTGGAGGAGAAACAGCGGCAAGAGGAAGAGGAGGAGGAAGAGGAGAGACGCGTATGGAGCCCTGACCAAGCCGAGTTAGGTTGGGCCTGAAACGTTGGTTGGACGCGACTCTAACCTACCGTAACGCTATAAAAATAACGGCTACCCTCGTCCTTCTTTCACGCGGCATGCCCACCGTCTACCTCTCTTTCTTCTTCCTGTTGAATTATCCTGCTTCCTCGTCGTACGGGCGACGATCTTTTATTGGCGGCGTTACTCTGTTACGCACGGTGCAGTAGGGACGATGATCATCGAACAGAGGACAGAGGGAGGGAAAGAGAAAGAGAGAAAGAGAGAAAGAGAGAAAGATAACGCGTGCGTGTAGTCGGGGCAGAAGAGGGACGAAGGAGGGAGGATCGAGAATAAGAGAGCGTACGATGTGCGCGCACGATCGAAAGAGAAGTACACCAAAGGGATAAGAAAGAAGAGTAGTCCGAAGAAGAAGAAGAAGAAGAAGAAGAAGAAGAAGAAGGAGAAGAAGAAGGAGAAGAATAAGTTAACGAGTATGCGTGTGCGTGCGTAGCATGTGTTACTCGAGAGAGCCGCTTACGCCGCGCAAAAATTGTTCCTGCCGCAGATTGCCCCTGGGACCGTTGACTACTTTCGATACCGATACCGATACCGATACCGATACCGATACCGATGCCGATTCGATTCCCCTGCTCGCACCTTTTCATCCGATTTTACGCGGACGCGAGTTCGATTCGTCTGAAACGTTATTTGGAGCGGAAGAGTTTATCATCGTAGGGTTGGAGAAGTTGAACTTTGAAATTTGAAACACTTTGGTTGGACGCGTGCCTTTTCCGCCGGCTTCCTTCTAACAATTTTACAATTTTTTATTCACCGTTCGGCCCGTTTGTCGAGTGAATAATGAAAAGGAGTAGCCCACGGTCGGACGAGCGAACGACGTCCGTTCGGATTAAAATTTAATCAGTTATGCGCTGATAAAAAGTTGGTTCGCCCATTTATTCTCCATTAGCCAAACGCATCTAAATCAGATTACTCGCCCCTTCTTCGATGTTCCTTGCGAATTAATTCATTTTCTATTTCGGAACTAACAATGTTTTTTGCTCGGATTACTCGACCGGAATTCGTAAATTTTCACGCGCGTCTGCTTCGAGGAAGACGCTTCGATCGTAATGCCCCGACAATCCGCTTAAACCTTCTTTGGTCGCGACGGAGAGAACGAGACACGAGTATTCTTGGGTAAGTTTATTCTCAAGGAGGCAGGTCCAAAAAGGCACCGATTAAAATTCCACCGCTCGACCAGGCAACTGGTAGGACCAAAGGATTTGCAGTGACAGTCGTACAGATGAGACGAACGTTTCTCGAACCGGTTGCCACCTGTTTCACGGTGCGTCTCTCGCAGTCGGTCGGCCACGACCTTTCCTTTATAACGGAGAGGAAGAAACCGATCGAGAAGTGCGGTTCGTGCGGTTCGCATCGTGGATCGACCGATGGATAGGAGAGCATCGGGTGGGGTGGCAAGGCGACAGGAAGCGCCGCGAAGAAAACGTGCGGCAAAACTAACGCGCTCGACGCTTGCGGTGTTTCGGGAAGATCGATCTTTCGAATCGGAAGAGAGTCTCGGGCGTTTCGATGAATCAGGCTACGTTCGTCTAATATCGATGCACGAGGAACAAGGATGCCGAGAGACAGGTACCGAAACGAAGAAACCCTTGGAAGGTTTCGATGAGATCGATGCGCTCCATGGCTCTCTCTATGGCGCTCGATGGCGAGGAAAACAAAGAATTTGGCCAAAGATCGAGATATCGGCTCGTGGATATCGAGTTCCATTCGCGGTGGTCTTCCCACCCCGATATTTGTCGAGGCCGATGGCTTTTCCATCCTCGGCATCGAAATGTTCTCCCCTGGCCCCTTAAGCAACGGAAGCGTGCTCCCTCCACCACTTGTCCATGAAAACGTGCACGTGCTCGGTGGCTGGCAGCCAGGACTGGCAGACCTGTTCGCAGCCAGGCCTGCCACAGCAAGGGCACGTACACGCCCCCTACGCGTCGCCTGCATCTGGGGATGGCTGCCAGCCTAAAGGGTAGGTATACGCACTGGGAGTTACGTTGGGGTAGGCCTAGAGCTGGCTTGCGTGGGCGTGGGTCGCTCCACCCCGTCCAAGCTCATCCTTCTGGGGGATGAAAAAATAGAGAGAGCCAGGGGGAGAAAGCGAGAACGAGTAACCGGGTTAGAAAGGGGGAGAGAGAAGAGAGAGAAGAGAGAGAGAGAGAGAGTGAGAGAGAGAGAAATGGAGAAAGGGAGAAAGAGAGAAAGAGAGAAAGAGGAAAAGAGAGACGCTATCCGAGAGCGAGAGAGTCGAACCGGCTGACTGAGAAGGAAAAGCCCAGTGGGAGAGAGAGAATGGGAGAGGAGGGAGCGAGTTAACCGGAGAAATAACCCTACCTATACTCTTGCCNGCTCCATGGCTCTCTCTATGGCGCTCGATGGCGAGGAAAACAAAGAATTTGGCCAAAGATCGAGATATCGGCTCGTGGATATCGAGTTCCATTCGCGGTGGTCTTCCCACCCCGATATTTGTCGAGGCCGATGGCTTTTCCATCCTCGGCATCGAAATGTTCTCCCCTGGCCCCTTAAGCAACGGAAGCGTGCTCCCTCCACCACTTGTCCATGAAAACGTGCACGTGCTCGGTGGCTGGCAGCCAGGACTGGCAGACCTGTTCGCAGCCAGGCCTGCCACAGCAAGGGCACGTACACGCCCCCTACGCGTCGCCTGCATCTGGGGATGGCTGCCAGCCTAAAGGGTAGGTATACGCACTGGGAGTTACGTTGGGGTAGGCCTAGAGCTGGCTTGCGTGGGCGTGGGTCGCTCCACCCCGTCCAAGCTCATCCTTCTGGGGGATGAAAAAATAGAGAGAGCCAGGGGGAGAAAGCGAGAACGAGTAACCGGGTTAGAAAGGGGGAGAGAGAAGAGAGAGAAGAGAGAGAGAGAGAGAGTGAGAGAGAGAGAAATGGAGAAAGGNAGCGAGAACGAGTAACCGGGTTAGAAAGGGGGAGAGAGAAGAGAGAGAGAGAGATGGAGAAAGGGAGAAAGAGAGAAAGAGAGAAAGAGAGAAAGAGGAAAAGAGAGACGCTATCCGAGAGCGAGAGAGTCGAACCGGCTGACTGAGAAGGAAAAGCCCAGTGGGAGAGAGAGAATGGGAGAGGAGGGAGCGAGTTAACCGGAGAAATAACCCTACCTATACTCTTGCCGATCGTGCGTACGCACGCATATGCGTGCGGTTTACTTCTTCTCCCTTTTACCTTCGCTCGACATAGTCGACTAACGCACTTACACACACCGGTTCACCCTCGCGATCCGCCCCCACGTTTTCTAGAATTTTTCCTTCGCAACGACGCCAGTCATCAACCCTGGCGCAGCGAGCTGCGGTCATCCACCTAACGTTGCCTCGAAACTCGAGACCCGCAGCCGCCGGCCTCGTTCTTTTAACGATGACCTGCTAAGGGGAGGGCGAGGCGATCCTCGTTGTTGGCAATTAACGGTGCAAAGGGTCTGTAAAGCCAGCCTCATCGCTGGAACACCGGAAGCTGATTCAAATTGGCAGGTGTTAACGAAAAACCTATCGTCAAACTGAAATTTCCTCCGAAACGCGTCTTTTCTCGATACCTGTCCTCTCGATTCATTACGGTTTTTACACTTTTTACATTTTTACGTTCTTCCTACCCGTTCGTCCGTCTCCTATCGTTTGTAAAACCTCCCGTTGAGAGATTCTCCTACCTTCTGGCATCAGGGATTTGAATGCCCGACTAAATTGTAGATTTTTATACCAGAGTGGGACAAAGGTACGAAAAAGGTTCACAAAAATTCTGGAGGACGCGAACCTCGAGATACCATCTTTGGAGAAATCCTTTAGACGTCTGATGATAATAATCTTACACCTGTTCGAACGCTCTGCGTATTTTCGACAAGGTTCCCTCGAATCGACGGGACGTGTGCGCGATCAACGATTATGCGACGCAAGTTGGCAATGCGATGGTTTGGCATCGACCTTCGTGGCGCCTTAGTATTTCGGTCGGCGTCTTTGGCGCCGGTCACGGGAGCGCGCTTCGCCTCCATTTTTTCGTTCCATAGGAAGCCGAAGTGGTTGCTCCTCGAGAATCGACAAAAAGAGAAACGAGCGAGGGAAGGTGGATGGGATGGCGAGGCAGCCGAAAGGAAAGAAACAGAAAAAGAATAAGAAGAAGGAAGAAGAGAGGAGGAGGAGGAGGAGGAGACGGTGGTGGTGGCGATGGCAAAAAGAAGAAAAAGATAAAGGGAGACCGAGACCGAGAGCGAGAGCGAAGGAACAAATATATCGAGCGTGGCACGGGTCGGACCCTGTATCGGCCTTGCTGGTACCCTTGGATTTCGGTCGGTGTCCTTGGCACTGATGGCGGCCACTTGGCCTGGTACCACTTTATTCTCTCCATCTCGTCCCGTGTCGCGTTTTCCTTCTCTCCTTATTATCCTTCTTCTTTCTCTCCTGCTTCGTCTTCCTCGCTCTCTTCCCGATGGCCCCCTTTCTCTCAACCTCTTCGTCTCTCGGTCGTGCTCCTCTCGGTCCCTCTTTCTCCGTGACTCTTTTATTTATTTATTCTTTTGGGCCGGCGGCCGCTCTTTGTCCCTCGGCGCGCCGGCTGGTTGGCTGGTTGGCTGGTTGGCTGGTTGGCTGGTTGCTCGGTTGGACGTTGAACGTTGCTCCTTCGAATACTTTTGCTCAGGGTATACTGACCTACCATGACTGCCAGCAAAGAGTACCCGGCGAGTAGGTACACACCTCACTTTGGCGGACCCGCAAACTTCGGGTACAGTCCCAACCAGCATCGAGCCGCGTGGAATTCGATCGAGAACGCAGCGTCGACACAAATTTTTCTGAACGCGCAGCAACGCACGACTGCGAGAACGAGCGTCCGACTGATTCGAGAATCGCGCAACGTAGTTTTCAATTTATCCGTTTTCAATTAAAACTGATGTTCGATTCCCGAAGAGAATGCTGTAACGCGGCATCGGGAGCGCGCGAGTAACGTTGCTCGGAGATTCTGTTCGATGGCAAAACTATCGGTTGCTTCTGGGAACATCGGAGAAAAAGGCACGACCAACGGATAGACGGGGTACGACGAGTAAAGACAAAGAAGGACCGAGAAAACCGTGCGGAGCGACGATCGCAGAAGAAGCGGCGGTAACACCAGTAGGCGGCTGTTGCACTCGCAGAGCCAATAACCTTGTTTCGAATCATCTTACTCGCGTTACGCGATCGCAATAGCGAATAATGCTGCAAGAACTATCGCGAGTTTTGCCGTTACAAAAAATTCTCGAGCAGGAGGTTTCGAGGAGCGTAGGGCAACCGTGAAGAAAGTCCGATGCCAAACTTACGAAATCGAACAACGATATTAAATTTATCGTAGACTGGGATCGAACGTTGTTCAAGTTTTCTGGATCTTTTTGGAAGCGTAACGCTCTGAAAACGTATCGCGGCAACGTTATTTAGATTGGCAAGGGGCAATTCGCACCGATCTCGATCGCGCGCGGACGAAACACGCGAGAGAACATGCGTATTCGTTGCGGGATTCGCGTAACGCGATATCAAAATTATATCCGCAAAGTCGCGGTCGGTGTCGAGGCGCAAAATATATATGTAGAAGACGGCTGGCTGGTCAGCCGGCTGCGCGAATGCGTGCATGCGTGCATGCGTGCGTGTGCATCGTACGCACGTTGCCGACCAGAGGAAAGCGTCGGTCCCTGCGTTAATTTGAACGCCAGTTTATACCGGTAACCAGGGTAACGATTATTTACCATTACCATATTTCTACCTACGAACGCGCTGTTTCACGCCTGTGTCACCGCGATACCACGATTCGGAACTCGATCACCTATCGATACGACCTTCTCTCGATTCGCGGAATCTGCGTTACGCGCACGAACCACCGAGTTGACACCCCAGATCCGTGACCCTGTTTGGACACGGAGCAAAGAACGCGAAACCTGCGATGTCGATAGCGGTTCGTTCGCGTTGGCAGGAACCAAAAACGGGATTTTGTATCGGACACCGATTACCCGAACGCTTGGCCGCGAGTCTAACCTTGGTATCTGCGTGCGTCGTCGCTCGAAATGTTATTAAGGCGAAGCAGATAAGAGGCAGGTGCGGATACGAAGCTCCGAGTGTAACAACCAAAACGCACGCGAAAGCTCTCGCGCGTGACGAGACATCGCGGTCGGCTGTCGAAGTGTGTTGAATTGAGAAGCGGAATGACTGAATTCAAGGTAAAACACGCATCTATTGTTGGACCGTCTGCCGCACGAAGGACCTAGTTGCTTCTCTCCGTGGAAGAAGAGTCAGCCACGTTTTCTAGGTTGCTCTCGCACGGGAGCGTCTTCGAGTCGTACCACGATTTCGTCCGTGTCTTCTTCTCTTATATTACGTTGGTCTGTTATATTATATATCGGTTGGTTCGAAAAGAGGTACCAATTCTCTCGGGGAAACAGACAAAAATGAAGAAATGCCACGCAAAAGGGAAGAAAAATTGTGATTCCAAGAAAGCTATTTTTAAACGGAAAGAACGTTTAGCCATCCCCCTCGCGCACGCAGGTTATGCGCGGCAGCGTTTTCACCCGTTCCATCGTCTCGTGCCAGAGCATGGTCCCTGGCGAATCGCACAGGGTACGCGAAGCAAGAAATCTAAGAGAACGAAAGACGAGTAGGGAGAAAGAGAAGGAGAGAAAAAGGAGATAGAGTAGGAGAGAATCGGACGTGCAATTGCGGCTCGAGTTAGGACGGTTCGGGGAGAGAGTAGAAGGAAGCAGAAAGGAAGGGCAAGAGATGCGGCGGGTCGTCGTGGAAGGATGGAGGAAACGAGGAGCTAGACAGTGGGGAACGGCAAGGCAAGGCAAGGCAAGGCATGGGACGGCATGGGACGGCATGGGATGGCATGGGATGGCATGGGATGGCATGGCACGGCATGACGCGGTGCGGGGCCCAGCAGCGGTGACGGTGTCGGCGGCTGTGGCGGTGGCGGTGGTGCGGCGCGGAGGGGCACGGGGGGCACGGGAGGGGCAACGCAAAACCGCGTGCGGCAGGTTCGGGTTCGGCAAGTTGGCTTTCGTTGGCAATCGCGCTCGTTCGGCGCGCGAAGGTCGGGATCAATGGCCGTAGGACCCTCCTGGCTACGGAGCCGTGCGGGGACGGGACCATGGCCAGGGCGGGGGTCGAGAGGAGCAGGGAGGGCCCGACATGCTGGATCCTCGGGTCCGAGCTCGAGCTCCTGCCACGGTAGTGGGGGGAACCCCGCCACCCGGAGCCACAAGTTGGGTACCAAAAGAGGAGAAATTGAGTTGGCGCACCGGTGTACCCCTCTGTGCCCCGCTGCCCGGTCGGCGCAGCGTTCTTCCTCGACGACGAGGGACCGAGCGAGAATCCGATGGAAGCGTTCAACGAGGAACGCGTAGATTCGTAAACGCGATACGCTCGCTTGGCATTGTTCGCGACACGGGCCAAATCCCTTTGCCACTCCCAAAATCCATCCAACCTTTTCATCCAATTTCATCGAACCGTCCGTGATGTTACAATTTCAACGACGTCCACGATAATTAAATAAAATCCTCGATAATGGAACGACGATGGATCGAATTTTTGGGCTAATCGTTGGCAATTTTGTCTCGAGAACCTTTCGATTCGCGTTTCCCCAATGTTCGGTGTAAGTACGTACTTGGGTGACCGTTTCCTGGCGTCTTCCAGATACGGAGGAGCGGCAGACGGGCCACCGGAAAAGGGGCCACCGTGAGAAATCCGGGGGAAGAGAAACCAGTGCCCGAAGGTCTTCGACCGTCGGCCTCTTCTCGGTTCCGTGGTTCGACGGAAACGCCGTTGATAACGATTATGGTGTTCGCGGAGCCGGTCGAGCCGCTGAATAGGAAACGGTTCGAAGGGGGATCCCGTCCGATGAATTGCCGCTGCAATTTTCAAATTGAAATCATTTTTCTCGACCAATTGGCCGTTGTTAATTATAGAGATACCGCGATAAAATATATTTTCCACTTGGTTCGTTGATATTCAATTTATTCGTGTCTGGCAGCAAACAAATTTTTATAAATCTCCGTGGCAGAGGTATAACGACAATATCGCTAAATCCTATAGTTTTTCCGTGCACGGATATACAGTGATAGAGAAAAAACGCTTTTTAACGATAAACCCTCGTATTTAGACTCGTTTGTTCACTCCTCGTAAGATTTCGATCCCTCGATTTAATATCTCCGTTGCGTACGAACGATTAATTTAAAGAGAAGAGAAAGAAAAAAGAAAGGAAAAAAAAGGAAAAAAAAGAGAAAAAAAAATTTCACCCACGCACTTTTAGCGCACGATGCACGTTTGTTTAGGGCTTGCCGCGAATACTCGATATTGACTGCGTATAGTAACGAATTTGTTTCGCGAAATAATTTGCAATATTAACGTCTCCGTGCTCACGGTTGTCCATCCCATTCGACGAACAGATGCGCGATATAAAATACGTCGAACACGTAGCACGCTAATTTTTCAGAGAATCGGACGCCATTGAAAGAGGAGGTTTTTAGTCGATTCTTTGCCATATCAAAATGGCGATTAGATGGGTGGGTCCTTTAAACCAGAGAGCTTAGCGGCCGTCCCAAAACACGGAAGACCAAGACGATGCCTCCTCGAGAAGTCCGGCCGCTTCTCTTTCTACCTGCTTCCCACTTCCCACTTCCCGATTCCCACTTCCCACTTCCCATTCTAGCTATAGCCACTTTAACCGGTATTGCAGTGTGCGTTCCCTGGCTCCTCCTGCATCTTATATTGTCCTGGCACCGTTTCTATTTCTACTTCCATTACTGTCATTCTGCTGCTCGTAACCGAGGCATCTATATTTCATGGCTGGTTGCTCGTGCTTCCGTGGCGTTGAAAGAGCCATCGTGCTCGAACCATTTACTTAGATCGGTGGAACCAACGAATCGAGTTTCCCTTTGTTCGACAATTGGGCAACGTACATCGTATGTAAGTACTTACAACAAATTCCTATCGCGGTCTTATTTTGTTTGTACAACTTGATTTGCAAGATTCGTCAAAGTTGTTGCAAAACAATTCTCGCTCCAGGAGGGTCGAGAAAGTTGACGATCGAGACGATGCGACGGATGTCGAACGAATTTAGGAGCCGAGAGGCAGGGCGGTTAGGTGGGCGGGTTCGGCGGCGAAGAGAAAACGAAGAGCGGACCAAGCAGGGTATTTGGAACGGCGGTTAGCGGTTTAGGAGGAACAGCCGGCGAACAAGAGCAAGATCTCGACCTACCCGAAATTCCAGCCGGTTCTCTCAGCTCCTACTCCGGTTCGTTCCCCACCTGAGATTTCGAGGGGTACCCTTTCGAGTTTACTCGCAGGCCTACTTCTGCTCTCGTGACGAGAGAGTTCGTTTATTCTGCGGAGCACGCATTGTGCGCGCTCGGGCCCTTGCTTTTCCCGTTCCTCCTGCTCTTTCGTACGCAAAATCCTGCGGTCTCTCTTCTCGCCGCTCCCGTCTTTGTTTCGCTGTTTTTCGTCCTTCTTGCTCTCGTACGGGAACCTGGCTGTCCGCTTCTCGCTCATACTCTCTCTCTCTCTCTCTCTCTTTTCTCAATTCCCCTCGCGTGTTCGCGCAGCGCACTGCGTAGCTGCCGTACGCATCGCAACCAACGTACGATCGTTCTTTCAGCGTCGGAAAAAGTGGTTTCGATTCGACGTGTACGCGCGCCGGCTTCGACCAGTTTTGCGAAGCGAAGGCGCGCGAGAAAAGCCGCAACCGGAATAGAGAAGGTTTGCCTCGCGGATGTTACATCCGGTGAAAAATGATCGAAAGAATCCGAGAGCGCACCAAACCGGAGCAGAGAATATTATAATTTTACCGGCTGGCGCGCGCGTCTCTCGATTCCGTAAATAGTCCAGCGTTTCCGTTTTCCATATTTATGATATTTATCGCACACGCGAAATTAATTTAACCGTTGAAATTTGTCGCTGGGTGCATAATTATCTTCAACGAATAATCAGGTGTACGAAAACCGGCGAACGAGCGTTTCAGCGAAATCCGTCTGTCAGATTGCGGGTGTGCGATTCGATCGTAGAGTCCTGCCGATAGAGAAAAGACGCGAACCGTTCGAGGCACGGGACCGATCGTTGGCGCGAAACGTGGTTCAAACTTGCAAACACGAGACAGAGAGCAATTTCGCGGGATTTTGCGAAGAGTTTGGAGGAGAGAATGCGCGAGGCAAAGATTCTCGCAATCGCGACGGAACGACCGTCTGATTACGGTATCGTATTATTTTAACGGGAATATTTTAATATCGACTGAAATATCTCGTTACCGATACATGATTACAACGCAACGCTGCGATATTAATAACGCTTCATTTGGATAACGTAATATTCCTATGGAAAATGCGAAAACCAACCGGCGGATTTTGCAAATAGTCTTTAAATAAATATCATTAAATTTCACGTTCGATCAAGTCCGAAGGTTAATTACGTTCTCGTTTTATAGGGACACGGCCGACGAGAACATTTTTGTCGCGCGTCTAGTCGTTTGATTCCGCGATGACGCGCGACGACCGCTGCGAGATGACGCCCGGTAAAACTGATTCGAAAATTTTCCCCGGTTACCACCAGTACGGCATCGCGTTTTAATAATCGCGTCGATTCAACGAATCTGTTTTTCGTATGAATTTTTCCGGGCGTCACAGGTTTTTTCGCTGGCCATCGAGCGGGCCAGCCTGTCACGATCGGGAGACGTCGGTCGAAAAATCCATTTCGCCGTATTACGCGCGCTCGTTGCCGACTGCATGCCGGCAGAAAATCACGAAAAAAATGGCGAATCGATCGTCCGAGGCGCGTCCATTACGCTTTATTATACGCCCGAGCTCTCTACGCGATCCTCTTCGTGTGGTTTCCCGTCGATTGGGATCCTCTCTTTTCCACCCTTTCTCTCACACTCTCTCACTCTCTCTCTCTCTCTCCCTCTTTCTCCCTAATTCCTTCCCACCGTTCGATCTCCCTTTCGCTCGGCCCCGCTCTGTGTGTCACTTCCATTCCGATGACAGAAGAGAAATGGAATGTTGCCGAGTGAAACAGAGAGGGAGAGAGAGAGAGAGATGGAGAGAGAGAGAGAGAGAGGAAGACCGAAACGGGCCCTAGGAGCAGGGAGGAAGGGAAAAAGGGTGGAACGGTGATCGGGAAAAAGACGAGCAATTATTTGCATCGATTCGACGGCCGAACGCACGCAGGTATCTACTTACGGAACGCGTCTCAGGATCAACGAGTTGGCAAACGCGATTATACGGGGTGCCTCTTAAATATTTGACAACGATCAACCGATTTTGGGGCAGATAGAGCGTCGTCTCGGTTGTCGAGTAACGATTAAGGATCAACGTTTAACCGCGTTCCGAGGTGCTGCCTGTGCGAAACGGGCTTCGTGGTTGCTTCGATCGTACCAACGAGGGATAGGAGACGCTTCGAAGGGGCGAGCGATTTGAAATCGGGTTGCGCGTCGGTCAATAGGATCGGTTGGTTTTCGAACCGCTGTGTATAAACGCGATACCGTCAACGCGTATGCGTGCACATCTCTACTTTACGTTTCACCGCGGCACCCCTAACCGTGGCTTATGGTCGTCAAAGGGATGCACGCGTGGCCTATGTGCATAATACCGTGCATCGATATAGAGCGAGCGCGGGCCTGTGCATATGCATGCGCGTGTGCGTATGCGCTGGCTGCCTTCGACGCTGCGTCGAGGACGGTGCAACGACCCGCGTCGCGGATCGAAATTGCGAGGTCGAAGCGATGATCGAGCCGGTCCTCCAACACATTGTATACCGCGAGCGACGCGGCCGACGTTAAAATAGTTGCCTCGGCCGGACGTCGACGCCACTCGACGCCGTTCGAATAAAAATCTCTGCACTCTCGCTCTCTCCTCTGTACACGAGCCAGCCGACGTTTCGGTTGATAAGCCCTGGGATCTTTTGTCGCGGCCGAACACGACCAAACGATTCATTCCGGCCGATCTTTGCGACGATTCTCCCGATGTCACGCGGTACCGAGCGAGAGAGGAGCTGGAGGAGCTGGAGAAGCTAGAGGAGCTCGAGGAGCTCGAGCAGTTGTGCCCTCGACGTCGATCGTTGGCGTTTACCCAGGAGACAGACTTTCTTCGTTCCACGTGCATATTTCCTACGCATCAAACGGACGGGAGCAGCGCGCTGCCGGAAACGAGAAGCCGCACACACAATTACCTCCTCCGATTCCTATAAATTCTAAACTGCTTAAAGTTCTACCCCATCGTTTCTCTAACTCTCCCTCCATCTTTCTTTCTCTCTTTCTCTCTTTCTCTCTTTCTCTCTTTCTCTCCATCTCGTACCGAACGATCGATGAAAACGTTTTAAATCGGCGCAGCGTTTAGAAGAGGAGTCACCTCCGACGGGAACCGCACTTTTCATACCTCGAAACGAAGGAAACGTTTCGTGCGAAAGAGGGTCGGCGACCGTGACGCCTTGGGACAGCTGTCCAGTTCCCTCGTTCGTCGAAAGGGAAGACGTCAGGGGCATCCTCGGCTCGGTGTCTGTGGAACACACCGCTACCACTGCCGTCACCATTATCGACACTGGCACTGGCACCGGCACCGGCACCGGCACCGGCACCGGCACCGGCACCAGCACCGGCACCGGTACCGGCATCAACCGATCGAACCAACGACCACCACCACCTCCTATTCTATAACACTTTGATCGGTCGATAGTATCTTAAATGCAATTCCCTCGCTTCGTAACAGCTAATTTTAAGCAGCCTATTTATGCTCCTGTTTATTCATTCATGCCGATACCAGGGGCCGAGGGCTATAGCTGCTCGTTTCGTGCGGCTTTTCCATTCGTCCTGCGGCATGGCTGCTCCCTTTTGCGAAACCACCTAGAGAGGGTCTTTGCCAAGCCTTTGCACGCACTTTGCGCTCGCGCGTTGCCTGGCTGCGTCGATTAAAGAAAAGTTGTTCGCATGGGTGCTCGAAAGCTGAGTATCGAAACGAAAGAAAAAAAAAAAAAAAAGAATAAAAAAAATGGCAGTCGGGGAGGAGGAGTAAAAAAA
Organism: Ctenoplectra terminalis; assembly: GCA_019453375.1. Lineage (NCBI taxonomy): Eukaryota > Metazoa > Arthropoda > Insecta > Hymenoptera > Apidae > Ctenoplectra > Ctenoplectra terminalis. Next base: position 204,900 of record SMSQ01026110.1, read on the forward strand.
ATATCAATCGACGAGAGGAATATCGATTCGAAAGTTAATCTCGCGTAGCTTCCAGGTGACGATCGTTTATCGAAGGTGACATCGCTAACTAGCCACGATCGCCTATGGATCGAGTCGCGATCGGTGTCGGACGATGCCGATAACCGGGAAACGGTCGAGACGCCGCTCCGAGTCTTGTCCTTAGCGAGCGAACAGACTCGTAAACAGGCGATCGTTGCGCAACACGATTACACGCTTACGAGCGCTACGTCGCCTCGTAGCGTCGTAGCGTCGTTGCAGAATCTCCAAGGAAAGCGCACGCGGATCAACGGCGGTGGCCGACGAGGAAAGCCGCGCCGGAGAAGGAGGGCGAGCATCCGTGGATTCGGTTGCAATCGGAAATTTCAAGTCGCGAAATGAAGTGACCGATCGGTCAACGGTTCCTCGCCAAGATCTGTCGGTGGACGTTTCGATCTACGATCTCTCTTTCCGGTTCTAGAAACGATGCGAAGAAAACATACCACGGTAGGTGGATAATCGCCGTGCGCGAAACACGAGAGGTGGCGACTACATATAAACGAACGACTATTCCTATGGCGTAACTATACGGCCCACTAAAACTTGACCGTTGCATAATTTCGAAGCGGCGCGTACGACGCGTCTACGCTTCGAGTGGGAGCTCTTTCTCTCGGTTCGTCTCCGTCCTTCTCGGCTTTCAGCATCTCCGCTTCGTCTCTTTTTCCTCTGTTATTCGACCGCGCCGTTCTCCGTTCTCCGTTCTCCGTTTCTTTGTCCCCTTCCCTGCGCGTCTGTCGCTTTCCGGCGCGCACGTATTTCCTTGTTTCTTGGCGCGAACGCGACGCCACGAAACTCGACGAGCATTTTCGAAAGTTTGTCTAGCGTTTTCCGATTATCCGAGATACGCGGATTTCGAGAGTTTTTTTTCCCCCGAGTCCCGAGTATTCGGAGCTAAGCAATTTTGTGGTAAAAAAAAAAGAAGAAGAGAAAGAAAAAGAAAAAGAAAAAAAAAAGTTTGCATAGAGTGGAACGGTAAAGTAATTCGTTACGACTGGATGACGCCGTTTGGAGCCAATTAATTGCCTATAGGTTGATATTCGGTTGGTGCTAATTAGTTAGCGTGCACCGTAACTTTGCATAGGTTTTATCGTTCGTATCCCATAAACGCGTAGCGCTTATTGCTAGAGCAGCTGCGATATCATTATCCCAACGTTCCCTCGACGTAAACCGATGTACGACGATAATTCGTGCCACTCCTCGGTACACCTGTTCCAAGAAACTCGCTTCGAGCATCGGAAGATGGCCCGCATCGTCGAGAACCGACTACTCTCAGAGTTTCGTAGAGTTTCGTCGAGTTCCTATTGCCTCTTGGTTCGGCACGAACGACGCGGTTAAAGAGTAGGTCAATTACCGTAACTATCCGCGTAAAAAGAGACGGAAAGAGAGAAGGCACGGTGTTGCGTAACCGGCGGATGTTACCGGTAATAGGGTGTCTAAAAACCGGTCCACCCTGGCGACGAATATTCCCTGATTCGCGGTCAATTTTTCAGCCGATCCGAAAAGGTATCGGCATCTCGATCACGTTCCGCGACTAGGTCGGTCGACGCAGCGACGGCCACGGACGACTAATCGCGAGAGCAACGAATCCTGTGAACGGTCCGCGGCATCGAAGCAGAATTAACGAGCCGAAGAATCCGGCCGATCGTCGCCGCTGTCCTTAAACGCTGTACGCCTAATCCGTTCGTTGCAAAAATCCTCCTTCCTCTCGTCGCTCTTCTCTCCGTTTCACGCGACGCAACGACGGGACGGTGGCTCGCGATGCAACCAGGGAAAGAGAGACATCGGGACGAGGGGCGTCGCAGCTTTCGGCGGTTAGTGGTGTGTTTGAGAGGGAGAAAAGGAAAAGGAAAAGGGAAAAGGGAAAAGGGAAAAGGGAAAAGGAAAAGGAAAAAGAAAATGAGAAAGAAAAAGAAAAAAGAGAGAACGAAGGAAGGATAGAGGAGAGGTCGCGAGGAACGATAAAGCGTCGGAGACGGTGCAAGAGCGTACGAAACGCGACGAAAGAGAGAAAGAGAGAACGAACCGACCGAGTGGAGCGAGCGAGCATTTTCACTGGCCTTGACGCAGCGACGGAGGGCGATGCACCTCTCTTGGCGAACACACTACGAAACCGGGTGCTCGTTGCAAGCGGACGCACACACGCGCTGCTTTACTTTCTCACAGACGACACGAGCTCCTCTCTCGAACGCGCGCGTTGCGCTTGGTCTTCGAGGATCTATGCCAAATTTGATCTCGTTCGTTTTCATCGAAACGAAAGGAAAACGCGTTTGGAACGTTTTGTACAAGGACGATGAATCGATCGAAGAATTCGAGCGGTATTCGACCGTGGAGCAACTTACTCGTCCACCGACGAAAATAAGCGCCGAGAAACCAAAGTTTCAACGTGGACGAAAACGGTGAGGTCGTTCGGCATGCGATAGTCCTGCGATAGCGTGAATTTGCGCGCGTGCTCGCGGACCAGCATACGTGCAGGCGTGCAGCGATGCAGCGATGCAGCGGTGCAGCCGTCCAACGGGTGCAGGAGGGGACGGTAGATCGGGCGGGGGGGGAGGGGCCCGGTCCAACTCGCGAACGCTCGACACTGACCTCACCCAACGTCCGCCACCACCGCACCCCGATCCCTTCCTCGTCGATCGTTCCTCCGACCGCCCACCGTACACTGCTTGCCAAAAGTTACCCAAGAATTCACCGCCGCTATAGTCCGCTCGCGTGTGCTCGGGGAACGCCACAGGTGCGCGTCCCCTTTCGATTCGATCCTCTTCTTCTCCTCTCGATTTACTCGAGAATTTGATTCGCCGAAAAAATAAACTCGACGCTCTTGCAATTTTTCGCACCTTCGATCGAACGAATCTTTGGATCGACGTTCCAACCGATCCAACGAGAATTGGAATCGTTGATCGATCGATAAACCAAGCGATCGTTTGGCATCGTTAACGATTCCGTATCTCCGAAACAGAATGTTCCATTCTGTTCGAGGAGTAAGAGGAACATGGAAGGCAAGCCAGAAACCGCAATTCTTTTCTTTCGCCTGCTTCCAGCATCGTGGCCACGGTGCAATGCACCGTGAAAGGGGCACATGGATTGACGGGCATAACCGCGAACGAACCAACCCAGGCGAAACCCCGAACGGAAAACGACTCGACGAAATTACGAGAGAAACAACCGGCCTCCTCTCAAAGACGAACGCGAACCATAAGAAATAAAAGACGATAAAGAAGAAGAAGAAGAAGAAGAAGAAGAAGAGGAAGAAGAGAAAGGGAGGGGCTGTAGCCTCTAAGACTGGATCCATGGGACTGGCTTCGCGTTTTCGGCCCGCGGGAATGCAAGCCAAGCAACGAGGACGAAGGATAGGTCGGGACTTGCTTTATGGACTCCGCGATCCTCCCCTCCTGCACTCTTCTGCTGTCCGCTCTACTCCTCTTACCCCTTTCCGGCCCGTTGGCCGACATCGCCCCTTTAGTCCCCTTTCTTTGCGATCGCTGGCCGCGAGTACACGCGTCTTGTTATTAAACCCGGTGCCCACGGTCGTTCCGAACGTAGCAGCCCTGATCGCCGACACACGGGTTGGATCGGAGGTTCTCTTATCGACGCGATCGAGGGTGAGGCCGATCCGAAAGATCCGAAAAATTGCCAACAGGATCGGAGCGCGGCGGAGATCGGGAAAAATTTGAGGGGGAAAAAATGGGGCCAGTCGGAACAGGAGGGGGCTCGCGCGAGTCGCGAATCAGTGACTCGCGAAACGAAGTCGATGAATAGGAGCGTTGATAATTACCGAGCACGGCCGTTCGCTTCGGGACAAAAGCCTCTTTTGTTCGCTCCGGGACGGAATACTTTTGCAAAGCAAATACCATACCGTAGGTTCGGTCAGCTCTGGTCGATTTATCCATTCTGCTTGTTCGTTATCGGCGTCGATCGTTGGACGCATCCGCGATTCGTTGCTCGGCCACGACCGGACGCGTCAAGAAACTTAAGGCGATGCGCAAAAAGCGATACGTTGGCTCGCATCGGTCGAACCGGTTGGAAGGATCGTAGCCACGACCTTTCGATAACGCGAATCAATCTCGATCGCCTTCCATCCTCGGCAAGCTGTTCGAGAACGCGAATCTCCCTCCTCCTGTCCACCATAGGATAGTACGTCTCCCTCGTACTTGCCCAGGTGGCGAAACGTGTCGCGTTCGATATTCCCTGAATATATCTGGTCGATCGAGCGAAAAGCGATCTCGTAAACGATGACCGAATTGACTCTGGAAACGCAGAAACATCCGGACGATGTCGGCTTCGAATAACCTTGTTTTAGGGTTTATCAAGCGTGGCTGTAATTCAATTCCAATTTCAATTTCAATTTCAATTTCAATTTCGAGTCGGTCCGACCTTGAGAAGTACGGAGCCCGCGAGAGACAGAGTTCTCTGTTCGTCGAATGCGGAGCGGTGAAACGGAGGCGACATTCTCGGAATGGATTCACGGTCGGTGGTGGTGCCGGTGGTGGTGCCAATTTGCTCGACCTTGTACCGAGTCGGCGGCTAGTTTGGCCATTGGAAGGGAACAGGCGGCATCGACCGGAGCGAGCCGGTGAGATAGGTCTCGCGAGAAGGGTGAATCGGAGGACGGATTCGTGGCAGAAACCGATTCGGAAGCGATTCGAGGTTGCTCGAGAACGAGTTGCTCGCGCGCGCGTGCGCGCGTGTAGGCGCCGATTCACGGAATGCTGGCTGTATCTAGCACAGTAGGTAGGTAACGATAAATAAATAATACCGATCGAACTGGTATAGTTGCGCGATAGACGCGTACCCGAGCATGGAACGGTGGCTCGCGTGAACCAGCGCTCGTTTTCGAGACGACTAGCCGAGCAACAAAGTTGTTGGCGCTCGACTCGCGCGTCGGCGAGCGAATTCGACTGTAACAGATGCGCGTTAATCGCGGTAATTACGCTCGCCGTCGCGGCACTGTTCGGTCTTTCTTTCCTTCTCCCTCTCTTTAGCCAACAAATATTATTTGCCAACCGAACGAACAACGATCGGTTCATATTTTCCGTTTCAGCCAGCATCGCCAATTACGGATTGGAATCGTGAGCGGGGAAATTTTGAGAAAATGAGAATCGCAGCCACCGATAACGGATCGCTGCTCGATAGAGCGATTAATAGATACGCTGCGCGTGCATCGCGAAGGTAGCGCCGTTCGAGGTGTTTATTTGCTCGGCGTCGCGTCGATGAAAATGAATCGCAGCTCGCTCGTGACACGCGAGCAAAAGAAAGATAATGTCGCTCGAAGAGGGAAAGCTGCCCGTCAATTATCGGTAGGAGATAAAAGTTCGGCCCGACGTGGAATAATCGTTTTAATTTTTGGCGCGGGAGGCGTATCGAGATCTGATCGACTCGAGGTCGACATTGACCCTGCCGAGATACGATGAATAATTGTCGAGAACGCTGGACCGTCTAAAACCGTGAACCGTGTTAACGCAACTTGGGCGTAATCGCGTTTGTTGCATCGTCGTTTCGATTAATTATTTTCACGTGGCGCGGCCTAATTCGCTCGCTCTCTTCCAAACGAGTGGCGCGTGCTCATTACCGCCTAGTAGCCGCGAGTAATTTAAACACCTATTAGCTCGCGTGCCAGCCAAGCGATCCATTACGGCTGCGAAATGCGCTTTATCGAGTATCGCGCGTTACGAGCGTTACGAGCGTTACGAGCGTTACGAGCGTCCATGAGAATGCGACGTTCCGTTGCTCGAAAATGCGCTCCGTCCGTTGTGGGCTACTTTTCTTCGACGGACAAACGTTGCGTAAAAGCTGGCACGTAGAATGGAATCGGTCGATCGGGGAGTGGTGGCGGGGACGATCGGCTAACGAATCGGAGCTAATTTTTAATCCCTTTCTGGAATTGCAACGACGACGGAAAAAATCGTGTTCGAAGAAACAAAAGGGGCTTACGGCAACAACACACCAAGCAAAGGATGGAGAAGTACGAGAACGAGAACGAGAACGAGAACGAAATAGGAGAGAAGAGAAGAGAAGAGAAGAGAAGAGACGAATAGAAAAGAGAAATCAGGGCGACGGCTATTGTTACTTAGTTAATTTCAAGCAGCGTTTCGAAGAGGTAAAACTGCGCTCGCTTAATGCTCGTATAGCACGAATGCGCGTATTGTCTGAACCGATGCCCACCGGGGTCCGCTTATAAATCCAGCATGTACTCGCTTAATCCGCGCGCACACGCTCCTCGGCTTAGGGGGTGTGTGCGCGCCGGTGAGCGGGCACGCGCGCTCTTGCACGCCCGCACGCTCGCCCCGTTGCCCAAACAATGCGCGTTTCGCCGCGAATGCGAGGATACGAGGATACGAGGATACGAGGATACGAGGATACGCGGATTTATCGACGATACAGAGACAATGAGAGGGCCGACTAGATAGGATAGCTCCGGGAGCACCCGCATCGAATTCCTGCGAAATCTCTTAACTTTCGGTATTGTTCCCAGGGATAATGTCTCCTCTGACGATATCCGTTACTCGGAATTACCGATTACGAGCACCAGCACGAGCACGAGCACGAGCACGAGCACGAGCACGAGCAATTATGCGCGCAGCTCGTTTCCAGACCGCGGTGCGCGATGCGCGATAGATACACATGGCGCGTGTTCCGCTTAGCCAGCAGTTTTTGTGAAACTATGTTACCGGAGGCAAACGTGGAAGCCTGCTACTCGAGCTACCACCAACCGACTGCTATGCCGCCGTACTCGCTCCACTCGATCGATTCTCGCTGGATAATTTCCAGTGTAACGATCAAGGAGTCGACGCGCACACCGTTATTTAAACGCCAACGCGTGAAGCGAGATGAACCGTTGCTTCTATTATACGTAACGCGTAATTAAAGACGCCTATTGTCGCGTTAGCTCTTTAATCACCGATACGTCTTTCGCGCTCGATTTTCTCGCTTCCTCGACTCTCTTGTCCTTGCTCGGACCTCTCAATCGACGGTTCCACGCGTTTCGCGCGTTCAACCGAAATCACGGCCGATAGATTCGTCCGTTTCGACCAGGAATCGAGGAGGTCGGAGAACGAAACACGGAACACGAAACGCGAAACGCGAACGGTAGTCGTAAAAAAGCGACAGAGACGAACGCAAAGAACGGCACACGGGCGAAAGATACGTCGAAGGTCCTCGATTCGCGGCAGAGTTCGAGGTCGGACCTTGTCTACCCACCGAATACTCGGTTGGCTGGAGGCCCGCCCCCGACCTTCGTCGCGACTCCAGCTAACCACGACCTCGATTCGTTTTATTAACATTTCGCTTCGACAAACATTCGGCTCGGGGGATCCGACCTATCTCGAGGTTAAGGCTGCTCGAGGTGGGGGCACTGAATGCTCCGAGTCGATTCGACCGCGATGGAAAATTCGCGGCGAAACCGAGATACCTTGGTTCGCTGGTCGATTTGTGAAAAAGAAATATCTACGTCGATCGATTTCCTTCCAGATTGCTCGTTTCGCAAAGATCGGGGAACCTGGAAGGACGAGACGCAGGCGATAGAAAGGAACAACTTGATGGCGTGTCTCGCAATTAGCGTACATACGGTTCTCGAGATTCAAACTCTGCGAATGCGTTTCAAATCCCCTTAAAATCTTCCCGAGAACAACTTTCCCCGTAATAGTTGTACTACCGGAGTGAAACAGTCGTAAAATCAAACGCTACTGCTCGTACTACTCGAGTTGAACGCGTGAGTCCTCGTCGGATTACCTGTATCATTAGCGGACTAGTTCCCGCGACGGGATTGCCGTTACGAGTTGGAGGAGATTGTCGATTTTTCGACGGTGGTGCTTAACCGCGGTACGTTTCGTATTGACACAGCTGTTTCAAGTTTGAGACGTTTCAGCCAATTGCTAGTTGGTACGGACGAACAGACGGACAGACGGAAGCGAGAAAATTTGATGGCGAATCTGGCCGATGGTAATACATTTTGCAAACGAGGAGTGTCGGACCGGAACGATTTTTCGATGATTTCCGCGTGGCGTCGAGTGCGTTCGACGTCACAGATGATATAAAATTTTGTCGTCTAACAGGGTGGTGCGTCATCGGTTCGAGTCGAATCACCGAGCGGTCATTGCACCGTCGGTAGCTTTGTCAATGAAGCGGGCCGAGTGCACGCTCTAATTTCGATCAATTAATAAAAGACCGAGGCTGCCCCGCCAGGAAGGGCTGGGCTCTGTCTCCGTTCGCGTGGAATTAAGCATATTTACGGGAGAAGCGGCGCGGGGGAGGCGAACCAGTAGCTTGGCTCGACCCTTCCGACAGTCACCGTTGGATCGCAAGATCGCTGGATCCCAATATCGTAAGGACGCGCGACGCGGAGAGCCGCGGACAAAGCCCGACGAGGTTCCTCGCTGCAGTTGCCTGTCTCGAGCTTTTGCCAACCTTTCCGATTCTTTGAGAATCGTAGAACCTTAATCGTCGCAGCTGCGGAGCTTTCTCGAAGAGTAGGCTCGTCGGAGCGAGGGAATCGGTGCGATCGAGGTTTTCGTTTTTCCACGAAGCTCGAGAACCAGAGGAAAAATAGCACGCGCGCGAGAAGGTGGAAAAGAAAGGGAGGAAGTCGCGGCGATTCGTATGAAATGCCGATAACTCCCGTTATCGATCGCTGCGCCGGATGCAGGTTTATAAGCCTTTCAGATTACGCGGTCCCCTCGACGGTGCATCGAATGCACTGGCCTTCTCTCTCTCTCTCTCTCTCCCTCTCTCCCTCTCCCTCCCACCCTCTGCCTCCCTCTCTCTCTCTTCCTTCCACCATTCCTCCCTTTCCCCTCGCATTCGACCCCTCGTCGTCTCTGCCCCTTGCCACAGTCCGTTACGTTCCCTGCCACGAGACCCTTCTGCGCGATTTATCAACCTCGCCCTGCTTCTCGCCCCCTCGTACCCCTTTGTTCGCGCTGCACCGCTGCAGTTTTGCAATTTCAACCTCATTTTTGCGCATCGTTATCGCGTCGAGCAAACACGATAAAGCGAGCGACTTTATCAGGTACCGGTGTTTATCGGCGCGTTTTATTTTTTCAGGCCACTCAAGCATTT
>SMSQ01026110.1:214911-240370 GCA_019453375.1 Ctenoplectra terminalis
CTGCGCGATTTATCAACCTCGCCCTGCTTCTCGCCCCCTCGTACCCCTTTGTTCGCGCTGCACCGCTGCAGTTTTGCAATTTCAACCTCATTTTTGCGCATCGTTATCGCGTCGAGCAAACACGATAAAGCGAGCGACTTTATCAGGTACCGGTGTTTATCGGCGCGTTTTATTTTTTCAGGCCACTCAAGCATTTTCGCAAGAATCCACACACGCTACCTCTACAAAAAAAAAAAAAAAGAAAAAAAGAAAAGAAAAAATAACAAATAAAACCTCTATCGCAATTCGTTCCTTCTCAAACTCGGTTCGCGTTTCAATCCGTTTCGCGAGCTGTCCCGAGATGCCGCACCGCGAACGTTTTTCTAAATGCACGCAACTCGTTCGGCTCGGTTATTAACGAGACGGAACCGGTCGACCCGTCCCATCCGTGACAATCCCGAACAACTGCGGACTTGTAATTTGTAATTCATAGGAAGAGGCGTACGAGCACTCGCGAGTGAAAGCGTCTCGCGAATTTTTCGAGCTCCGAACTTCCTACCGGTAAACTTGAAATTTGGCGCTCCTGTTACGCGTACAACTTTCAGCTACGTCATCGACGTAGTTAACGTTACCAACCGTATTTTTTACGACGGCGAATTCTGTGGTTCGAGACGACGTTTCGCGGAACGGCTTCTCGGTGGTAATCGGTAGCGTACTCGCAACAGAGATAGCGTGACGTTAATTCATTCATAAATAACGGGCGAGTAGCGGTAGCCGAGCGAGTAGCGGCTAAACTATCGCAAAAATGTAATTCAACCTCGGCTTACTTAGAGCTTCGAGCCGAAGCGTTCGTCGACTGCAAAGAATTGTTCGATTGGTGTGTTACGTATCCGTTGCGATCGGCTCGTTCGTATCGCGACAACGAGCGTGACATCGAATCGATCGATTCTTTTTCGTTTCATTTTTAATTCGTGGAACGGCAAGTCCGTGTACGCGAGTATCCCGGCCATTCGAGATGGAGCCGAGAAACAAAGCCGCTGATACAATTAGAGCGAAGAACACCGTCTTTCCGGCGTAGCTCGACGCGATGCGGAGCGGCGACAGTTTCGATTCAAAAGGTTCGTCGACGTTCCGACGTCTCTTCCGTCCTCTTCCGTCCTCCTTCGAATCGTTGCGTCCCCGCGGATAGCGATGGCGGTTTCATGAAAACTTGGGCTTTACGTAACAAGATGGACGCGCCAGTTTCCGTGTGCCTTTCACGCGGCAAGGCCACAGAAACACGCCGACTCGCCGTGGGATCGTAAGGGCGCGTTTACACGCGTTCGATTCCTCGTGTACGTGTCCCTACGTGGCCGTTACGTGTGCTAGCATCCGTGATAGTGTGCCTCTCTATGCGCTGGATAGGTATATACCTGATGCAAAATGCTACACGTAGGACGTAGGTAGCTGTACCAGTGTCTCTCAACCTATCTGCTTTGGATCGATCAGTTTCCTTCTCTTTCCTTCTCTCTCCTTCTCTCTCTCTCTCTCTCTCCTCTCTATCTCTGTCTCCTCCCGTTACTCTCACATTCGCTCATGGGTTTGCTGTTTTTTGAAAACGTACAGGTTTTTGAAAAATTTTCAGAAGCGAAGCACGCGTAGGTGAATCGAAACGATCCGACTACAAAAGAAACGATCGATACGGCGCGGTGTTATCGGTGTAAATATTGATCGTAGCAAAAATTACTAAGAAGAAATGTTGGGAAACTCTGGTGGTGCGGTTGCGTCGATCTCCATCGACTTTGCGAGTCAAGACCGTGAATCGATCGTGGGAGTCTGCAGCTGAGCATTTGACGCACGCCGAACGCGAAGTAAAGAAATATCCAACAACACCTAGTATTCCCCTCCTTTTTCCGTTCTCGCTTGCACTCGCGTTTTCAAATCGATCGCGGAGATTGTTGTTTTCGCGTCGAAACGATCTATCCCGTTCGAGACTGCCACCTAGCGAATCGAATATTTGTATAAAAGTTAAAGTTTGTACCTCTTGGCACGCAAAAGTTCAAGCTTTCCAGCTTCAAAGATAACAATTACGTTTGAATAGATACGAGTTACCCTTCCCTTAGATTCGAGATCGTGTATTTCTTTTTTTTTCGTTCCTCTCTCTCTCTCTCTCTCTCTCTCTCTCTCCCTCTTTCTTTCTGAAAGGCAATTAATTCATGTTTTATCTACGCCGTCTAATTTACCATTCTAATCGAGCAGTTTCATACTGGATGGTAATTTTATCAAATACCGTTAATTTGAGGTCCGCTAAGAAAGGAACGAGTCGAGGAAACAAGGAAAGAATCGAGGTGATTTCCCCGATCATTCTCAGGCTACCTTGAAAGATCTGTCCGCGCTTGAGGAACGATCCTTTGACTTTTGGTTCGGTACGCTGATTGCTTCGCGAGCGAATGAACGCCTCTTACTTTCGTACCGATCGCACGGCACGCCGTTTCCATTCACGTTTCCATTCACCGGCTGTCAGAAGTTACGACCGACCGACTCTTTCAGTGTCGATTACATTATCCGCGTTTAAAAGCGCCGATTACGAATCGCCGCTCCTACTTATAGGACGCCTCGAGTCGCGCGTTTTTGTCGCTGTTCGCGTAACCGGTTGGCGTTCCGCTAGTCGTCGTCGAATCGGATCGCATCGCATCGAATCGGATCGCATCGCATCGCATCGCATAGCGTCGCGGTATCTTAGAAACTTGAAAAGTTTGAAACGGGACAAGATGGAACGAGATGGAACGATATCGTTCGTCCCGGTTAGGTTGGTTCGGGAGGCCACTTGGAATTATTCGCTAGAGATAGAGACCTTTCTCCTCGGTGCGCGGGTCGAGCACGGCCACGACGAGCCGTGCCAGTCGAGATTTAGCCTTCGACGCCAATTTTTTTCGATCGATCGCGAGGAATGTCGGCTCGCCGCTCTAAAAGGGTCGATCGAGAACGATCCGTGGCCCACGCGCGGCTCGAGCCCACGTTTCGATTTGGCCAACTTTGCCACGGAAACGGACGTTCACCGAGAAAACTAACCACGTCGAAGGTACAGAGGGGACCGCGAGTATCTTGGAAACGAGCTGTCGTCGGTTTGTCGTCGAGGATCGCGGCGCGTTCGTGCCGTTGCAGAGGAACGGATACGTCGATGCAGTTTTTCGGTAACGCGGCACGCATCGTCGGTACGTGCGTGCCATCTGTCGCTCCATGTGTCGTTCGCTCGAGTCGCGTCTACGTCGCGTCCCGTGAAGAACGATCGACGACGATTCGACCGCTTCTCGGCGCGCGAACGATTCACGAGTTTCCGCGCTCCTTGTTCCCTCGTCTTCGCCTGTTTCCGCGCCGTGGGAATTTCGCGTGTCCTCGGTTCCTTTCCAACCGAACAATACCGATTGCGAAAGCCTCCTCGCGATTCGTATCGTCCGATTTTTGATCGTGGGGCGCACGCGTTTATCATCGCCGTTTCGACTCGACGAGAAATCTTTGAGCGAGCGCTTGGTCCGATCGACCGAATCGTTCGAGCGACGAGCGGGATCGGTAAGCGAATGGAAAAGTCGAAGATGTCGGGCGAAATTGGTGGCGAGGAACGATCGATCGTTGCTTATTTTTAGCTGCTATTTATTTCGATCGCTCTATGATTTTTTTTTTCTCGGAAAGCTGTGAGATAAACCGTGTAATCGTGCTGCACGTGACACGCCGGGTCAGCGGCCTCCAGCAGCGGTATTCTCGTTATTTACCAGTCAGAAATCTCCCTCTTCCCCTCCCGCTATCTCTCTTCAGCCCCTATAGCACCGATGGATGGCGAGGTTCGTCTCGCAAAAAAGGTGGGCCTCGGTTTGAATTATCGTTGTCGCGACTGTCGGTAACCGAGTCGTCTGCTAGTGCACTCGGCGACGCTGCATTCCGACACGTGTCCCAAACATGTCGTTGCAACGACTTGGAGGCCTCGCGCGGATCGTTCGATGCACTCGGTATCGCGTATCGATCATCGGTGCATCTCGCGCCATGTTCTGCCCGACTTGGAACAAATCGACGTTACGTAGGCACGTACGTAGAACGTAGATAGCAGAGACTCGTCTTTCGAGATATCGTCGTTGCTTGGTCCGAACCTTCGACGTCCGTGCGATTTATTTTTTCATTTTTTCATTTTTTCATCGTTTCTCGGTGATCAAGGACCGGTCTTCTCTAGCAACCACGGGAAAAGTGTTGGAGAGCAGAGACGACGGGATCGGATTTTTCCGTAGCAAAGAAATCAGTCCGACGCGGACGCGAATCGTCGGTTGTCGCGCGCGAACCCGCGCAATTTTTATTCCGCCGCAAAGTGGAAACGCCATCGGGCATTTTTGTGCACTCTGCATCGAGTACAAGGGAACCCTTGTGTTACGCGAACGGAGAAAGCGTAACCAAAATGAGAGACGGAGGTAGTACCAAAAGGAAAAAAGGAAAATACAGGAAAGAAGTATGTTCGGTTGATTTCGCGAATCCAGCATTTGGGACGAATACGTGTAAAAAAGATTTGCTGGAACCTTTTTCGAACTCACCAGCGTGTTTCGTTCGCGAGCGAGCGAGGAGAAGGAATTGGCGAGAAACGGGAGTGTGAAAAAACTCGATTCGCTCGCACCCGAAACGCGATAATGCGTTCGTTCGGTAATTAAAGTTAAAGATAAGAGAAAACTACGTCGGAATTGGACGCGTCACCGAACGATTTCGCGTGTTTTTCACGTTATCGTAAATTTTTATACGGTTCAAAATATTTCCCTTCTTACGATAACGGACTTAGCGACCGTCGTTCGTCGTTGACACGGACGCGTTCTTGTTAAGCGTCGAATCGATAGACGCGACGAACACAGACGACGAAGGACGCGATTTCGACGTTGCTTCGACTCCGACGAGTTCGATTTCGTCGCAAGGCGTATTTTTTCTTTTTTTCCTTTTTTTTCTTTTTTTTCTTTTTTTTTTCTCTTTTCGTACGACGCAACCGATCGTTCGAAAACAACGATATCGTCGCTTTATCGCGTTTACACGAAAAATTAAGCTGCACCGATTTTTCTCCTTCGAGGGTCGTCCGCGTGCCCGTGTTCGCGAGTCTCGATCGGCACTGGTCGTCTTCCGTAAAAATAACCGACGTGTCGACCAAGCCGATAACACGGCCCTCGCAAACAAACTCGTTCAAGGCTATGGTTCGAGAGTGCTTCAAATATTTTTCGCGACTCACCTAACCCTGAGCGTATCGCGAGCAGAGTACGATCGGCCAAGCGAACGCGCGGCTGAGAGTGGCCGATAAATCTACGAGAACCTATACAGCGATGAATTAAAAGCGCGTCCCGCGATTCTTTGATCTTCGGGGAACGAATATTTGATCGAAATCGCACAACGTGTTCCTTGGAAAACGGAAAATTGTTTTGCCCGTTTCGGGAGTAGCTGGCTCGCTAGCCAAAGACCAGATTGCGGCCGATTTGTTTGCTCCTCGCGATATTTCGACGGATTTGTTTGCACTCGCACAGGGATTTTCGCGTGCAACGCAATGAACATTTTCAGATAGTGCAATTATATCGATAAGGCTTATCGCGAGCGAACGAACGAACGAACGAACGAACGAACGGCCCTCCCGCGTCATTCAGTACCGGGGCCAGATAAAAGTTGTTTTCAACAAATTAATCTTTTTCCTTCGAGTCGATGATGGCGCGAGAAAAATCCCTATCTGCACTTTGTACAAAGAATGTTCGGTGACTCTGTCGCAGCGGTGTTTTCGCCATTCATTATTACACGCGTCTCATTTCCGATAGCACGCGCGAGAAATTGAAATTCTGCGGACAGGCCGGCTAGCTCGGAGGACGGAGGAGAGGAAGACGGCGTGTAATTCGTACGCGAGACTCATTGTACGATGAGTCCGATGAAGCATTCTTAAGAACTCATCAGCGTTTTATCGTCGCGACGCGCAACGGCCGTTCGTTAACGCGACAAAGGATAGACGGTACTTTCGCAGGTATCCGAGGGTAACGCTGCTTCGCGAGGATTAACGTTACCTCGAAATAAGTAGGTTATTTTTAGCCGTGAATCGAAGACCGTGAAAGATTGGCCGGCAACGAGATCGCGACGAGACGAGGCAGCGAGGAGGTGCCGAGCGATTCGCGTCGCAGGTGAATGTGCGAAGGGAACGGCGCGTTATCCGAGAGATCGAGGAGGAATCTAGGAGAAGCGATATTAGGGTGTCTCGTCAGGATCGGAAGTTGCGTAGCATGTACTTAAACGCGAACGAAACTCAACGGGCATACAGGTGATTGCCCCTTTGTTGGTTCTTTTCTCAATCTCCGATCTCCGATCTCTCACCGAGCATGGTGCTGTTTTCGCAAATTACTTCGATTACAATATAATTCATAGAGAAGACGGAAGGAGGGAAACTTTAACGGAATCGCGGTGTGGAATAGAAGTGAGAAATCGCGGGGCGCGAGAATAAGCGAAGGAACTCGTTGGATGGTTCGCTCGGTCGCGTACAAAGCGCCACGCATACGTAACTCGAGGCCGGGCAACGCGTCTCATTTGCCGCCAGTTCAAGACTTTCTCATTGCGGGGTGCTTTTATTACCGGGTTTCCGTCTCCTTTCTTCTTTCCGCGTTCCTGCTCAGTTTCGCGTTTCGTTTGCCGTTTTCCCGGCAGTGGCTCGCGAGCTCGCCCGTTGCCCTCGTATCCGCCGATGCGAAAACCTTTCTTTTATATGCGATCCGACTTGGCCGATCCACCGAAGGGTCGAGGGACAACGGGAACGTAGGGCGTTAATTATCGGAGAACGTTAATTTTAATGGTCCCTTTGAGCGCGCTTTCGTTCGCGCGGCGTAAAGGAATGTCGGCACGCCTGCTACCAACCGTTCGTTACGATTTACGTTTATCTGTTTCAATTGCAACGCGTAAAAATGCTATCGGTATCGACTGGATCAACGATCGCGCGTTGCCTTTCAACGAAATTCGAAAAACAAGGCACCGACGAATTTCCGTCCCCGATACCGGGCACACGGCTCGGCTAAGCGTTCTCGCGTAAAAAAACCTTCCGTCTCTGATCTCCAATAATTTTGTCTACTCCGACGAACTTTGTAGCGTGAGATTAACGCGAAACTGGAAACGAGGGAAAGAGAAAGCCGCGGAGGAGCCAAAAACGATCTCTGCGTTGCGTAGACAAAGCGGCATCGAGGAGAGGAACCAGCCGGTGGTTAGCAGAGAGGTGGAAGGACGGGTACGCTGAAGGCAGCGAGAGGGTAAAGAAGAGAAAAGGATGAAAAAAAGGGGAGGGTGGGAGAATTTAGCGACTGTCAGGAGAATGGAAGCGTGCCCAGAGCGGTGCGTCTTCGGCGGCTAGTTCAATTTACCAGGATCCCCCGTCTCCTTTGGTCGGTCTTTGTCTTACCGATAGCTTTGGAGGGCGAGCCGTTCGTACCACCGGAGGAGTTTCGCGTACGTAATAGGGAAGAAGGGCGCCCAGGGGGGTTCTGTCCATCCTTTGTATCGTCGAGCAATCACGACCTACCCCACGAGTACGTATACGCGAACCGTACACGCGAATATGTCCTCCTTTATCCTCTGCTTTTCCACTCTCTCCTGGCCTCCCTTCGCCAACGGTGGCGAACGGGGGCGAACGGGGGCGAACGGGGGCGAACGGGGGCGAACGGGAGCGTACGGGGGCGTACAGGGGCGAGAGCATACCCCCGGCCCCGCTCCACTCCCGCTGCTCCCATCACCCTGCCACCCACGTCATTTCGCGCTCTGTGGGGTTGCAAATGCATCCGCGATGACTGCCGTATACTCCCAGAATGACTGATGAACTGCAACAGCGTTCCTTCTGCCTTATAGGCGTGTACAGGACGTTTCAATTACGCGCTAGGCGATCCGACTCTCCCTTTCTCCCTCTTTCTCTTCCTCCTCCTTCTTCACCCTTTTTCATATTTCGTATCCTCCTCGCGTTTCCTTCGTTTACGGTCTCCGACGAGAGATGTCCAGATCCGCAGGCTGTTGAGCGACGGAGACGGAGACAAGAGTGGCCGATGACGAGGTCAAAGAGACGAGAAGAGAAGAGAGACCGGAGAGACGGAGGCCGCGAGCAGGGAAAAGCGAAGCCTGAAAGAGGAATTTATTACGTCCTCGGGCGAACTGCCCTCTCGGTGCAATATGTTACAAGTAGGGGAAATGAAAAAAAGAAGAAAAGAAGAAAAAAAGGAAAAAAGGAAGAGAGGAGACGCGTGTGCTCGCGTGTAATTAGATAAAACTCGCGGTCGCGAACGCGCCTTTGCTCCGGTACGAAAGCCGATAGGTCGACAATGCCGCCTGCGTGCGGTCCAACAGATTATTCTTTTCCAAGGTGCGGATTACCTGTGCTCCGATGCATGAAAATTTAATTAACTTGACCAATTTTTTAACTAATTAACCACCGGCACCAAACTTGTTTCATCTCGTCGACGGGCGTTTAGATCGCCGCGTCATCCTGTAACTCCATAGATGTTAATTAACAGAGCCCCGAGGAGCAGTCGCTATTGGCGCGGAAGAAAAATTCCCGTCACGTCGACGGTTCGAATCGAGTTCTTGTTTCTACCCTTACCCGGAAACCAACTTATTTTTCACGGTTTCGCACACCTGTCGCCGCGTTGCGTTTCAACTCGGCCTTGGGACAAGTCACAATTATTATCGCAGATCCCCGGGCATTAATTTAACGACCGATGAACGAACAGACGAACCAGCAAATGGTAACGGTCGATCGTTGCGTTCTTCGAGCCGAACGAGGTTCGAGGGTTGTCGTCGAATTTTGAAGAATCCCGAGCTATTCGTCCAGTGCGATCGGTACGAAGTGAAAATTGATAAAATGGTCGATGCGAAATTGGAAAAACGAGTCGAAACCAGTTTGGATGGTTCGAACCAGACTGGCTTGGTTCGAGGCAAGCCGAGGGGCAAACCACCGTGCGCGAGAAGCGACCACGGTAAGGGAACCATCGGCGCGAGAAAAATAAAGGAGCGGATCCAAGGGCTTCGAATAAACAGAAGTTACCGACCTACCGTCTTCTCGACGCGATGCTATTCCATGTCATGCCATCCCATGCCATCCCATGCCATCCCGTGTCGTTCCAGTACTCTTCCCTGTAATTTGTTACAGCGAGCACGCGTTTCATTCTTTACAGATAATTATTATAAATCTACTCTCCGAAGGAACGCCGGACCTTGTCTTCCGTCCAGGAAACGATACGTCGTAGCCTATCATTCCTCTGATCAGCGAGCAATGCGGCGTAAAAAAGACGAAATACCACGAATCGAGGACACGCCTCGAGTCACGATACGAGAAGTTCTTCGATTTTTAGACGGGTTCGCTCGTCGCCGGTCAACTAGGACCAGCGAATCCAAAATTTCCGGTGGGGGCGGCGACGTTGTCACGGTTTGTACAAGTACCCGGTTCGAGACGGTCGTGCGCGCTCGTGTATACGCGCGTGAAAACGGGTTTGGAGTCATTGAGAACGGCGACTCGGGGGCCGGTCGACGGCCGATAAAAAGTAGGAGCTCACGCACGGCTGCTGTTCGTCGGCCGTGATGAGAAGACAACCGATAGAAATAAACGAGAAGAGGACCGGATCGAAGAGAAGACGGAGCGACGGAAAGATACAGAGACGAAAGAAGAAGGAGAAAACGAGAGTACGAGAGATCGACGATCTTACGCGACCGCGTGAAAAATTTTGTCCGCGCGGACTAGCCGTATCGCGTGGGAACACCCATTTTTTCGCACGAATCGTTTCTTTTAACGCGGAACATACTTTTTTTCGACACAGGCCCCACTTCGAACACGGTGTTTTTATTTTTTTCCCATTTTTTTTTTTTTGTCTTTTTTCTACCCGAATCAAATTTCTTTCCCCGAGCGCCACGATTCCCTAAAAACTTGGCGATCGGTAGCGTAGTTGGCGTCGATGCAAAAAAATGTGTAACAAGCTCGTAAAATCGGTCAGGCGTTAAAGTAAACACGTTGGAGAGGCTCGAGGCTCGAGGCTCGAAGCGAGTAAATCGCCGAAACCTGAAACTCGAGGAGATAAGGACCTCGAGTGTTGGCCGAGGGCCACGAGATCTATCATCTTTGTCTCTTCGTTCGATCTACGCGTATTTACGCTTACGCAGGGACGTTGCGTTTCGATCGGAAAGGTGCCGAATTATCCTGTAAACGTAACGTGCACAACGATGCGCGTAACGATTAGTTTTAATAAAAAGTAAAGAACAAGGGAAGAGGGAGAGGGAGAGGGAAGGTTGGTCTCTGTCGTGAGAACACGACGACGCCCGTTAATGGTGGCATTATAAGCCGTTCCTCGCGTGCATCGGTAAAGAGGTTGAGCCCAAGGAGGGGAACGCGACCAGAAGAGAGGGGAAACGGGTGCTCGATCAGCGGAGATGCATGCGAAAAAAGGTGAAATTACGTAAACATCTAGCAAACGACGATTACCACACACCGGGACTAGCTCGGCGTTCACCTCTGTTCGAAGCGTCTGAAAGAGACCGCTGCGACTAGCTGTACGCGCATATGTACAAACGAATATGCGGTTTGCTCGCGCATCGTACCTACGCATCATTCCTGATCTCTCCCGAGAAGGTATCAAACGCTGTTTCGGCGCTGTTTCTTCGATTGTTTCGAAAAATCGAACCGCAGCTTTGCCGAACTCCGTGGGTTCGCGAGATTCGCGTCCCGCGGTTCGTAGCGTTTCGCTCCGTTTTACTCGCTTTAATTGCCAAGTTCGAGACTGTCGGAAAGCTGGATCGAATACCGTGGAAATTAGTTCAATCGTTGCGAAAACGATGCCGATACACCGAGATCGGTAGAATAGTTTGCATGTAATAAATATTAATAGGACGTGCTCGGTCGCGCAAATATTTGCGATCGTCGAGCGCGTTGGGTCGACGATAATTGGCCTAATGAACGCGACGATCGATTAGCGAGCGATCACCGGATACGCCACAAAATTTCTGTCCGGGAAGGCTTCGAGAGGCGGAACGAAGCAAGGTCGAAGACGCCCAACGCTTTTTGTCATTCGTCGGGGACCTTGTCTACGAGATACGCATATTTATAGGCACGGAAGTAATTCGATCGATGATTATTCGCTTGGAAAATTAACATTACGATATCGTCGTATTGCGGAATCATGTTTGAAACGTTTGAAACGTTTGGAAACGGTGGTTGGAATGGCACCATTTTGAATCGGCCATTTGGCCCGAAACCCAATTTGGCGTGGGTCGTTTTTAGAAGGACCATCGAGGTTCGGGCGGTTTAGAAAGGGGGACTGGTGCTGGCTGTCGGCGATTGGTCGCCTAAATCCACGGCCATGTTTAGTCGCCCGGGCCCCTCCTGTTTAGAAGGGCCTGACGTCATCCGCGCCAGCTATTCGAAGGCCACGCGTCCCGAAGCGCCGTGAATGACGCGTCCCATAGATCGATTTTCACAGCAAAAACGTTAATTAATCCGTACCGTTGCCGTTGCACGAGAAAACGACCTACCGATTGCGCAGCACTGTTGCTCGTCCATAAAAAAAAGTAGCCGTCACCTCTAGCGCGTCGTCCCATTCGAGCTCGAATCGATCGTTTCCGAAACGCGCCAAGTTGGTGAAAACGAATCGAAAAAATTTAACAACTTGTTTGAGAAAAACCAGCGGTTGCTTTGTTCCCGATAGCCCTCCATTAAATCTGTCCTGTAAATTATTTTCCAATTTTTCTTTTTCCACGCTCCAACTCGGTAGTGGCGCTCCGTCGACCCGTCTTAAGGTCGCGCCAATCCACCACGCTCCGCGTGTCCACGCTTGACACGATTCGACGAAACGCGTAAATTTACTCTCGGCTGCCAGTAATTGAAACGAATTTGCGGCAACCATACCAGGGAAAGGCCTACTCGCGAGCAGCCGAGGTTCGAACGCGAGATCGGTACCGAACGCCGCCGGTTTGGCAACATTTGTTACCTAGAAACCTACTTATCCGTTTCAGCTGCCATCTATTCTCCACGAGCGACCTTCGACATCGCGGAAGTCCGCCTAATCGTCGGATCGCATTTGCTCGGCGAACCACCGGACTGACAGATGTTAAATCTAGTTGCGTTCTGTTTCGCGACGGTGCTTTTTTTTCACCTCGACCCTCTAATCGCGTATCTAATCGCTTCGCGATATCTACGGCCGTGTCATCGATTTCACGTTTGATAGCGAGGAATACTTGTACGTTGCGAAACTATCGTTCGAAATGTTGAATAACGTAGAAAAGTAAAACGAACGAGTAAATTAGTAGAGCGACGATGATCGATCGGTAAGAAAAGAGAGGACGAGGAGATTCGAACTTTGACCGTAATATATGTAAAGAGCATTTATTCCGAGTGGTGACTCGCCTCTGGTGGGTAAGAAATTGTGCAGCTTACTTTCAAACGTGGCCGGTGGCTTCAAGGTTCTTAAAACCATTGGTAATGCATTCCAATCGGTTGCTCGAAAGATAGAGAGAGGTTCAAAGAGACGGATTTAGCATTAGAATCTACAAGGACAGCGCACGGATAGTTGGTCGCCGCGCTGAATCCAGAGAAACGACGTAGTACCGCCGAGAGAAATACCTTCGCGAGACAAATAAGATTTTATAAAAAGATATCACCGCCTAGAAATACGTATACGCGTCTACGTACGCGAGCAACCATCTCGTTAGAATTCAATGTTCGCGTTCCCGTAATATGATGAATAATTCCTACAGGCGGAAATTAATTTCATGTTGTTCTTTGTTTCTTTTTTTCTTTTTTTCTTTTTTTCTTTTTTTCTTTTTTTCCTTTTTTCTTTTCTTCTTCTTCTTCTTCATTTTTTTTCCTTTTTCTTCGCTCGGTTTCCGCGAGAAGAGTTGGTCCCACGAAGGAGAATTCAAGATGGACGGATCTTTGAAGGTTCGTCGATTGGTTTGGGGCGCGATGCAAATTTTAAGCGAAATGGCCGCCGTTATTTAGCCGCTGCGAGGATTTGAAACGCAATTTAAGATTGGCGGCGCGTTGAAACGAACGGAAGCGAAGCGAAAACACGGTTAAAATACAACGAACCGAGTTGGACGGTGGCGATGGTAGCAGCATCGGCTTACGAGTCGATCGAGATTCGAACAGCCTGTCCGGCGAACGTTTGTCCACGCGTCGTATCGCGAGTACGCTTATTGTTAGTCGCTAAATCGAATTCTCGACAGGTGCAAAGGCCACTCGTATCCATATCCAGTTTATCGCGCACACCAGCGTCTAACGATCTACGATGTCGTAGCGGTCGCATTATTCGCGGCTTGTTATTCGCGACGATCGTATTCGAGGCACGTTAGACGAGCTCGCCTAATTCGTGCCACGAAACAGTCGATCGCGATTACGATTCATTATCCGCGACCAGTATTGTCTGCCGTGGACGTAATAGCAGACCTTTGTTCTTACTACTTATTGTGAAATTGTAACCAGTCATCGACGATGCACGGCTAGAACAAAAAGGTGCAACGATTGGTGTTTGCTCACCGAACGATGCCAGCAACTCGCGACTCCGACCGATGCTTTCTCGTTCGATTCTCCTTGGTAGATGGTCGTCCAATAGCCGATCGTATCGTCGATCTGAAACCAAAGGAGAATGTTTTCTCGTTATCATTCTCCGTCTACCGGTCTTAGACGCGTACGCACCGTCTCGCGCCCTCTCGCTTCCCTCGTCCGTCTACCAAGTTTCGCCCGATCGAATAAATAAGCGAAAAAGAAGACCTTCGGGAAAAGAGCATGCGTAACGGAGAACGCGATCTGTCTATCAGCTACGAATGTCCACT
This sequence comes from Ctenoplectra terminalis, assembly GCA_019453375.1. Lineage (NCBI taxonomy): Eukaryota > Metazoa > Arthropoda > Insecta > Hymenoptera > Apidae > Ctenoplectra > Ctenoplectra terminalis. The sequence goes on from SMSQ01026110.1 coordinate 228,703, forward strand.
TGGAAGACGAGATCGTCCGCGCGTCACTGCGGTTTTCGGTCATTTTTATCGGTCGGTCGGACACGGTGATCGATCAGCGCGATCGATCTTGCAACGTTTTAACGCCGCCATCAAATATTGGTCGACGAACGTTACCAAAGTAATCGAGGTAAAGAAATTCGGCGATCCTCGATCTCTTTAGCTCGGGACGGTAGATAAAAAAAAAAATAAAATATATATATATATATATATGTATGTATATCGGGCAGTTGGCTAGAAAATGGGAAGAACCGCTTTCGATTCGAGGGAAAAGAAACTTGTCCCAGTCGAAGCGGTAGAAACGTTGGCGTGCGATCGCTGTCCGATCTTGAATCTATCTTTACGAAAGTTAAAACTGTTACTGGAACTGTTGCCGATTAACGTATCGCAAGCGAATCGTTTAATCGGATAAGAAAGAAAGAAAGAAAGAAAGAAAGAAAAAAAGTCAAAGTCGAAGAAGAATGAAAAATTGGTTCGCATGGGCTCTGCTGGATTGGTAGGACGCATCGAGCGTCGATTCTCGAGAGGCGATCGTGATTGGTTTCTGGCAGTGGACAGCGATCGAGCGGCAAGTAGCGCGGGATGCGCAGTTGGTTTCTAAACCGGTTGTCGTAAAAACATGGCCTGGCCTTCGAGGCGGCCATTTTAGAACGTTCTAACATTTGACGGTCGCGAAGGCCTCGCCGGGCCGCCTAATAAGCGGCCGTTAATCTATTATTCATTACGAACGGAGGAGAGATACCTCGAGCGACATGCAAATCGTGGGACTGGCTGGACACCGCGTACACGTTAAGTGCAACTCGCATCGCGTCTAGCACGCAACAGCTTCGGACCGAGCTGCTTCGGGAAATCGGCACGAATACAATGCCTCGGGCAACAACTCGGTCCTCTCGCGACCCTTCCGTCCCAGCTCGAACGGGTTTCAGTTGCCAGATCACCGGTCGATCCTTCTGTTGAGCATTTTTTTCTTTCTTTCTTTTTTTCTTTTCTCTCCGCAATTTGCTCGCGGTTAAAACGAACCGCTCCAGAATATTGCTCTGTTGCGCGAGTTTCCCGAGAAGCCGAAGGCCACGAAAAAGAGACGCGAAGAATGTTCCGTATCATCGTTTTCGTTCGAGATGGTATCGGCGAAGCACGCGAAAGCTAAACATCGTTCAAGTCGTTGCTATTAATCGGTGGGAAATTCTCGAGGTGGGGTACTCTTCGGCGAAGGCGTAAACGGGACTTAACGCCTGATCGAGATGAAAACGGGAGACGCGTCGCTTTAAAGCTATTATACGCGTAGTTGTTTGCCTCTTGGTAGAATCTCGTGCCAACCTATTCGATGGCGGTAGCTTTGATCGCGGTGTCGCGCGAACTTGGTCCCGAAACTTGCAGACTCGGAGGTACGCCCTTCGAAAACTGTTCCAAGCTTCGCTTATCCGGATGCATCGAGAGAGCACGCGAACGTTTTCTCGATTACCAGGATTATTCGACGGAGCTCCATCTATTCACCGGACAGATCGTTTCTTGGGCTTAACGACTTCGAGGAATGACCCCGCCTACGAAGCGTCGAGTGCCGGTTCCAACGAAAGAAACGGAAACGGTGATTCGTAATTACGTGTACGGTGCGCGTTTACTTGGCTCGTATCCTCGCATACTCTGGTACCTGCATCGTGCGTTTTTAATCCAGATACCACTTAACCGGCAAAAAGCGAGCTTAACTCGCAATGATCGTCACGCATCGTCTTCCTTCCGCCGATGGATTTTGAAAAATGTGTCGTCGGGAAAATTGCCAGCGAAGGAAAAGAGACAAAACGAAGAATACAGGGCTCCGATAAACGTCGGTTAGACCATGATTATCCACGGCTATCAGAGATCCGAGTGCGTATCGGGCAAATCCGACGATGAGGGGTTCGATCGGTTAATTAGGGCTGTTCGATGAGAGACGGGGAAGAAATTAATTTAGACGAATCGTTCTGGTACGCTCGCTCGTCGCGATCCAGGTATACAGAGTAAAGGGATGATAATAACCGAGCATCGAATCATAGGCGAATAGCGGCGTTTTAGCCTAATGGGCATCCTGGCTGGCGAATTGTTTCGACATACGAGTGATTTGCAACGGGGATATAATAATATATACGAAACCGGTTTTCTTTTCGATTACGTCGCGCCGATATCGGGCGCAAAGATTCGAGCGATCGATAAGTACACGGTGGCGGAAGGGAAGGATAAGAGAACAGAAGAAGAAGAAGCAGCAGAAGAAGAAGGAGAAGAAGGAGAAGAAAAAAGCCGGAGGTTCAGAGGGTGAAGGATGGAGAGAGGGAGACTGAGAGAGAGAGAGAGAGAGAGAGAGAGAGGAGGGGAGGATCCATCGTGAAGAACGATCGACAGAAGGGGAAAGCTCAGAGCCTGGTTTTTACTCCAACCAACTTGGCCAACCGGTCGACGTTGGAACGTTTTTCGTGGAATCGCGATAAACGGTACAGACTGAAATATCGGATTTAATTGTATCGAGATTGCAAGATGAGACAAAGATCGGCACCATTGGCCGTGCTTAATTGCCTTCGCCGTATTCTTCGCGGCAGTGAACCCATTTCTGCGTTCGACCAGCGAACGAGAACATTGCGAGCTGGTTCGCGTCGCTCGAGAGATACACTTGTACTCGTAAACGATCTTGTTCGCGCTCCCATACCGAATGTTCGCATTTTATACCTGCGTTCGATACCCAGCTGCGAGCACGATTTACATATTTACGATACGCATCGAGACAAGGACGTTCCGCAACGAGTCGCGAGGAAACCAAAATTCGCTCAACGCGCCTCGAGAACATTTTCGGGCGACCCTGACTCACGCGCGGAGACGTTGACCGAGCCGCTGCAAAATTTCGTAAACTTTGTCCTCAGATTTTGCGTCGAACAACGTTTAAATTCGTTCTGGTGGATTCGATGCTGAGATATTCGAACGGTGCACACTTTTCCACCTCTCAAATTGTCGGGAACGAGGAAGAAAGCTTTTCCTTCCGACCATATTTCCAGGACATAAAGCGATCCTGACGAAAAAGAATCTCTGTCTCGACCGATGTAACCGTACGTGCGAATCGCATGCATCGCTACACGATCTATAATAAACGGACGCGATCCCGACCGATTCGAATCCTCGGGGAGGAATCCGAGGAGGACGTCGTTTCAGGGAACCCGTTAAAATTTCATGACCAGCTAGAGCCCGGGAGTCGTAAAAAAAAAATTGAATCCATCGATCTCGCGGCCATCGCGCTTCCTCCTTTCCTCTTCTTCTCGCAACAATTCACGTTCGACGCTTCTTCCCAGCAATTGGCAGATTTTGAGATAACTTTGCCTTAAAATTTTCACGTCTCGTTCCGCTGATGGAGATATACATATATATATATTTGTTTTCCCTTCAACCGATTCATCCGCGATATTTATCACCGCTACTTTTACAACTTTATCGTACGTAGGTATATCTTGGTTGATGTTTGGATACCGCTCGATCGTGCATCGAGTATCCTGGCATAGGAAATAATAACCAGAAATTCCAGCATGCTCGAGACGCTGGGCACCGTGGCCAAAGAAACGTAACCAAGCAGTCTCTTGACAGGAAGTCGACGAGGTGCAACGAGCGATCCGAGACAAAGAGCGAGGGCCAACGTTACACGCGGCACCGAGAAAAGTTGTACGAACAGCGCGGCGTGTACCAGCACGACCACTACCATCGTTGTCGTCCAGGTACGAACGAGCCAGTCAGTCGTAGTATTTGGGACAAGGTCAGAAGGTTCTGCGCGCCCCGGCTTCGAGACACCGAGAGCCGCTCTGTGCCAGAGAGCTGCACACTGCACTTTCACTTTGCCTCTGCTGCCGCGTGCATTGGCAAATTGCAACTTCGCGGACGATACTCTGCCTTTTCCGATTCAACCTCGAACGCTCGTTGCTCGAGCTGTTCGATAAATCCTACGGCTATCCGTCTATTCTCCGCGTTTTCCTACGTTTTTCGAAATATTTTCTTTCCCGTTCGTATCGAAGAGTCGCGAGATCGTATCGCTGGAGAAAAATATCGTTTTCGCGAAGGAGGCGAGACCTTGTTTCCGAAACGATTCGTTTGCCCGAGATAGGCGATCCGAGCGAACACAAAAGTTTCGTCCGCGATTTGTAAACGGGGCCGTTCGCGGTTATTTGTAAACGGCGTATATAACGTAAGCGGTGGCATGCATTCGCATGTAAATTGCACGCGATACACCGCAAAGGCCGGCCAACGACACTTGGACGAAACGCGTTGACGCGTGTTCGATGGAATTTTTTATAACGAAAACTCGATATTACACAGATTCGTAGTAACCAACAAAATCGATTAACCGGCAGCAAAACAAACCAGATATCCTGTCAGAAATATCAACCGAATAAACCGGTTGGTTTGAATTTTGCGTGGTTTTCCAGAGTTCAAAGACGCGGTCTGGCATCGTTGGCCAAAAAGCGTGGACAGGAAATTTGATTACCGAAACGTGCGTACGTTGGCGAACAAAAAAAATTAAATAAAATAAAATAAAATAAAAAAAAAAGAATAAAAGGAAAAACGAAGAGAATAACGAAATAAGAGATATTCGTTAGACCCAAATTAATTGCGTCGTACGTTCCAAGTTACGATTTCAGGTGATCCGTGCTATTTGTCAAACCTCGGTTTCATCGAGACGCCGTGACGATAAATGTTTGTTCAATAATAATTAAAACGTGTCCCCGCGCATGGACAGTCGTAACTGTTGCAGACACGCGTTTGCAATTGTCGTCGTCGGAAGAAACGCCGGCAAATATAATACTTACAATGTAGGTATTTTTACGCGCGACATCGTCTGGTTACTGCATCGCTTTCGTAATATCGCGTTCCCTACGTAGTAAGTACGCGTTCATTTGCAACTTAACGGCTTGTTACGGTATACATCGTGCCTAATTCATCGAGATTTTATTCTGTGATTTTAGTAGGATTTTAGTAGGATTTTAGTAGGATTTTAGTAGCGCGGCAAATTTGCCAAAGAACAACGGATCGAAGCTGCGTACTTGCCGTGTCTTATATTTGCAACGTTAACCAACAATTTCATTCAATTTTCATCAAGTGCACGCAAATCGAATATGTTTCAGATACGAACGAGGCGTAAAGATGTTCGATACGAGTCGTTCGTTGTTAAAAAATACCGTTCGTCAAACTTTATTAGCTTCACGATACTATTAACGGTAAGAGTGATTCGATTCAACGCGGACGAAGCGCCGCGAAAAAATTCAACGCGACTCGGTTGGAACGACGACGCGACGCGACGCGACGCCGCACTGCTCTGTGGCGTGGTTAGAACTTGGCGAAAAAGAGAGAAGGCGTTCGCAGAAACGAGAGAGGTAACGCAGAGGAGAACGGAAGAAAAGGAGAAAGAGAGAAAGAGAGGAAGAGAGAAAGAGAGAAAGAGCGAAAGAGAGAAAGATAGAAAGATAGAAAGAGAACACGGTTGCTGTCCAGCAACGACTCTGACACAATGGGCATTGAAAACAGAAAATAAGCGGCATTGTTCGGCGCTTTTCAGAATCGATATTTGCGAATACAGCATCGACGCGTGTCGCGAGTGCGCGGCTCGGTGATTTAAAGCAAAGATTAAAAATAAAGGGGACACGCGTCGAGTTTCCGTCGATCCCCGGCGTCGAGCGAGCCCGTGTCGAGCAGCCGCCTTTGTTACCGCGCCTCCTGCCGACGCTGTTGCTGCCACGGCTCCGAAAGTAGCCAGTCGTTATTTTCCGATAGCCAGCCGCGTGAGCCAACAACAATCGCGCTTGTCGATCGTTTCGTTAGGTATATCGAATGGCCGCGAACCACAACCGTGGCTCGCTTCTTCCGTTTCGTTTCATTTCGTTTCGTTTCGTTTCGTTTCGTTTCGTTCCTCCTGTCGCGTGCACACTCGCGCCTGCCTTCTCCGTTTAGATTCGGACGGTTTAACGTCGACCTCGTTTCGTGGATCAATCTCTTCGACTCGAAATTTCCACCATCTTAACATCCTGTAACATCCAGCGTTACAAAAAAGTCACTTTACCACGATCGGTAAAATGATTCTTTTGTGCACCGATGATGACGATGATGATGTAACGAACGAACCAACGAACCAACGAAAGAAAGAAACGACGAGAAGAAAGAAACGACGAGAAGAAAGAAGAAAGGAAGGAACGGATGGAGCGAGCGAACGAACGAACGAACGGACGACCGAGCTACGGTACGAGATGGAAAACTTCTCTGTCCGATACCGGCAACCCACGACAACTCGAGTTAGAAGTTTCTTTGTCGCGTTAGCATGGCGGCATTCGGCGGTGCACGTACAGTGCACGGTCTAAGCAAGATGGCCGTCTCTCCTGTCTAAAGGAGGGGACGAGAGGAACCGGAGATACGGGGGCAGATGGGGAAAGGGGGACGAATTCAGGCTGTTGGAGGCCGCCCGGTTCCAACTCGCATTAGAGAACACTCCAAGATTATTACTCGCGTTGAGCCGGCCGCGTGATCCTCAGGCATCCGCATAATAAATCAACCGTACACTGTGCGTCCTACCACCGTTTCTAACGCCTCCATTCTATACGCTCCTTCCATCCCCCTGCTCCCTTCGCCGCTTTTCCCCAAATCAAATTTTCGCGAATTCATCGGGGAAGATTCGTATTCCGTGCGCCATTCCTCGATGACTTCCGTCCAAGGAATTCGTCGAGGTTGTCCGTGGTTGTTTCCGAGAGCGCTACGCACTCCACGTGGTAAAGGGAAAACGGTCTTTCGCGACTCGTTGATCGTCACACGCGACTCGAGGTTATAAATCTCTAACATGGCGTCCAAGGATCGCTCGGGACGCGTCTGCCGCTGAAACTTGTTTGGATTCGCTCAGGGAAAGCAATCGATCTTCGCCGGATCGAAGGTTAGCTCGAACGTTCGAAGTAGGAACTGGCCGTTTCCGCGACTTTCTTCCATGACGATCTCGAAAACGATTGAAATTAAGAATGTCTATAAATTCCGCTGTGCCTACTCTGCGATGCGAATGAAACATCCTTGCGGAGAAACAGATAAGTTTGGTTCAACGGTACAACGTAAAATTTAACGGCAAAACAAGTTGCGTAAAATGTTCGCGGACACGATGGTAAGTTAAAATGCGCGGCAAAAGAGCGTTCCTAAAATTACCTGTTACGCAAAGAGGACTACGTCGCCTTTGATCGTAAACGTCGGACGCGTTTAATCGGTTCGCGTTAACGCGTCTCGGGAAATTCATAGCCACGGGCGAGAATAACGCGTCGGTGATTCGCGTTCAATGCAAGGCTTAGGAACAGTTTCGAAAAGTGTGGTATATCGCGCACAGATTCGAGCTCTGAGACGAGAAGACGCGAACGGGAAGAAAGAAGAGGAGAAAATGGACGCATCCGTTTAAATGGTTCGTCGAATCGAAGACTGGGTCGAGCGGCGAGTCACGGTGTCGCGAAGCGGTTCGAGAAATTGGACTCGGAGCTTGCGAAGGGAATTTCGTAACGCAATCGTCGAGAAGATTGGCATAGGTACGGAAGATCGGAATACGATGGAAAATCTCGGTCGTTCCAAAGATTATTTTCTGCGGCTTTACGACTGGCGGATAGATACCTACTTTCGCGTCGCGAGAAAAAAAGGGTGGCGTAACGAGTTAGGCTGTTGTGTTTCTACCGTTTAACAACCAGAGTCGTTCGTGAATCCGAAAGATCCACGTTCGTAATTATCCATAAGCTTTGCAAATATTTTATCATCGGTATTAGCCTTAATCGGTAAGACCGTTGGATTCCACTACTCGGAACCTTTGAATAATAATATCGAGAGCTACCGTTGTTAACCATACCCTTTTCTACATATAGTCATCGTTCGTTTCGCGCAACGCGAAACATCGGTACGCGATGCATCGGAAATGGTCGACCGAATTACCGGTGCGATGCGAAACGCGCGTTGAACCGGCGTTGTAAAATAGCGGAGCCAAACAAAATAGTGGATGGTGGTACATAGTACCTAAAAGCGTGGAAAGATGAAATTTTATGAAGATTCGGTTTCAACCAGGCCTATACGCGTTTCGCGGCCACGAATTACGCCTTACGCCACGAAGATCGAAGATCGAAGGTAGCGGTGCGAGCGCAGGCTCGAGTCAGGAGTGGTTTGTGCCACTGACTGGCCAGTTCGTTTCTAGGACAGCTAGTTTTTCACGCGATTTTCGCGCGATACAACGCGTTCCGTGCCTAACCTATACCGAGGTCTGGCCTAACCTTCTTTCTTGCCTGCGATGAAATTGCGATCGGAGCTCGCGATAACGCGTCGTGGCAACCTAGCAGCCAGTTAGCCAGGCCTGTTACGAGTACGACGACGAACGCGACGATTTTTCTCGTTCATCGAGCGTGCTCCATCGCTCTGTCTGCCTTCCCTTCGAATCCTGTCGACGTTTACGTAATTCAAGGCTTTTCGATCGAATGACGAACCGAGGAAAAATGCTCGTCGATACATCCGCTTCGATCTCTTTCTTCGAAAGATAAATCCTCGCAAGATATTGACACCGCGCGACCACGCGTCGATCGGTACACTTGCAATTTCGTTTCGATTCTCGGCAGGCGGAAAGGTTCGGTCGATGGGAACGAGATTAATTTCCGTTGACGCTGAAAAAGCTGTCCCGCGAAAGGATAGCCGATAGGACGACGCGGCGTAGAAGGAAAGCGACCTCGGTGAATTTTCAACAAAGCCCGTGTCTCGTGTCTCGAGTCTCGAGTCTCGTGTCTCGCGCCTCGCGCCTCGCGTCTCGCGTCTCGAAGCGCGCGGAGTCTGAAACGCGATAGGTGGGCGCAAAGGCTAATCCAACGTTCGTGTCCCCGCTTCTCGAATCGCAAGGCGAATAGAGGTCTTGCATCGCCATATAGAGGCAGCGGTGCCGAAAGAAGAGACGATAAACCGGCGATGCGTTTCGGTGTGTAGCGCGCGTACCGGTCCGCGTTCGGATTGCAGTCGATCGGGAGTATGGAAGTGGGCAAGCGTACGTGTAGGTATACGTATAGGTGTACGAACACCAGTGTTGGAAAGGGAGCGCGAGCGCGACCGCGTGCTCTCGCTCGTCGATACTCACGATCGTAGAGTGGTGTAAGTGCGTGTGGACGGGCACCAGGGGCACGGGTATGTGGCACAAGGCCGACATTAGCATCTCTACCGGTATACCCCCTACCATTTCGCGTCGTCGTCACGGCACAACTCTATCCGCAGAAACCTGTATTCCGGTTATCTTGGTATTGCGGGAACGGCGAGACTGGCGTCGCCATCGTGAGAAGGCAAAGGACCTCCTACTACCGCCGAACCTCGCGGAAACCGCTTCGAATGGATACGATCCTTCCAGCGGGGATTTTTCGACGGACCCTTTCTAACGATAACGGGGCTATCTCTCGAGCTATCTGCCGCGACACGACCAAGGGGAGGAGAATGTATTCTTTGTTCCTTGCACTTTTCGTGATTCGTTCGCGGCTCGCGTTATTATCGTTGAAACCGTAAAAGCCGAGATTTTCGTCGTTTTCGTCGTTTTCGTCGTTTTCGTCGTTTTCGTCGTTTTCGTCGAAACATTCTTTCGAAATATCTCGAAACGGCATTTCCATTTTCCCATGAATTTCTGAGAAAACTTTTTCCACGCCGGAAAAAATAGTTACACGATGACAAGTTCAATTAATGCCGCGTCCAGGAAGCGCGATCACGCACGACAAGTTTCAACAGAGACGCGCGTAACTTTCGAAGAAATTTCGCTCGTAGATTTCCAGGTCGTCGCGTTGGGGAATCGGCGATCCTTCGATCGAATCGAGGCTCAGCCTCGACTCTCGAATAGAAGGAATCCACTCCGTGTCTGATAAGTAATGGGGCATCGAGTGACACCTTAACCTGGATGACCGGTATGTACGTGCTGAAAACTCGCACGCTGGATTAGCCGGTGGATGCGAATTGGCGAGATTCTAGCGCGCGTTTCATCCTCGGTGAAACAGTAGCGGCCGGATGTCTAACGAGCATAGATTTCCCCCTCACGATACACCCGATCCACCTCTCTTTTTCTTTCTCTTTCTCTTTCTCTTTCTCTTTCTCTTCTCTTGTCTTGTCTTGTCTTGTCTTGTCTCCTTTCAAAGGTACCGATCGTCGTCCGCTTTTTCGACCTCTCGATGCGTCGAGAAATCGGACGACGATCCAGGCAAGAAACTTGTTCGGCCGATCTGTGATCAGAATCTTAACAATACCGTGAATCTTCCGCCGTTTTCATCACCGAGACAGTCGCGAGAAACTCTGACTTTCTTCCAAAACAAACTAGCAACTTATTCTTGTAAAGCCCAATCTTTTTCCAAACTTTGCATCCCGCTGTAGCTTTGCCGAGTTTTGAAAAGAATTCAACTAGACCGCGGAGCACATGCTCCAATAAACTGCAGACACCAGCAATCCTCGAATTTACATACGACGCTTCTGAGATGGTACTTCCTAATAAACGCGTGTTACGCGCCAAATTATACCGGTTGTTCGGTCAAAGCCGTTACGGCTCCGAACACTGAAATTTTCATCGGTTCACAGAATCTTTGGGGTTTTCGTATCCCGGATTCGATCGACGAAGAGGAAAAGGGTTTGATGGTTTCGAGACGAGAAAACGGGAATTAGTCGGGGCGATACGCGTGGCAAAAAGTATTTAAGGAACCGCGTGCGTCACTGCGAAACGAGCATAATATCGGGCTGTGTTGTTATCGTCGGATGCACTTTGGGCTTGCAATTCGGTGCCCCACTCAACGGTACAAAGAGTTCGTTTACCCCGTTTAGACGTGTGAGCGGGGCCAGCTGCTATCGGTCGATTCATGCGCGACATTCGACGGGAACTGACAGAGACGTCGCGAAACCGACGAAGAAAGAGATAGGGAAAGCCGAGAGAGCGATGAGATAAAGTTGAATTTAAGGCGCGATCGGGGGACCCTCTCGAGAACAAACAGAACTGCGACGTCTAGACGATCGTCGCAGATATACAGGGTGTTAATAAATATCGGTGAACATTTTCACCAGCGTTCTAGATCCACACATTTTACGCGTCCAAACAATTTACGTTACTCGTCGTATCGTTTTCTGTTTGTCCCACGGTACACAAGTTAGCTCGATCCAACGAAATTTCGTTACTAATCGGACTGTATCCCGAAAAAGGAAGCGCGAGCCTGTTAAGAAAAACATTATTTCGTTTTAGCGATCAAGAAACGATGTTGCTCGATTTTCTCCGCCGACTGCGATGAATTTCGTAACGCTTATCCGCAACGCGTCTCGGTTAGCGAAACACCAGTTTTTGTTCGACATTTGAAATTTTATCGGCCGATAACATCTCGGCCAGGTTGGACGAACGGAGAAGTTCGAGTACAGATATTTGATGGAAGGCGATTTATTTTCGGATCGTGCAAAGTGAACGCGAAAGCGGTTCTCCGGTCGATGAAGTAACGGAGAGGAAGACCGCGTGGGAGGCGATTCGCCAGCGTATATACGAGCAAACCAGTTTCTCGTTTTAACGGATACGTACTACGTACTTACTACGTACTACGTACGCGCGAGTTTGCTGCGTGAGAACAAAAAAAAAAAGTAAATAAATAAATAATGATAACAACAACAACAA
>SMSQ01026110.1:261089-277714 GCA_019453375.1 Ctenoplectra terminalis
AAAAAAAAAAAAAAAAAAAAAAGAAAGAAAAAAAGGAGGGGCAAACCAAGTACCTATGTCCGTTACGTTTAAGCCCAAACCTTTAGTTTCTAAGCCCGGTGAGCAACAGGTTGCACCGTTGTGACAACTTGAAAACTCTGCTTCCACGAATATTTTCAAAATTCTTTCTCTCTCTGGTCCTTTTATGCAACTCCGCGTAGAATTATTCACCATTGTTTCTCGAGTTACGAATTCTTACAGTTCCCGTTATACTCGAGATGCTGGCGAAGCAAAGCTTTTCAATTGCAAAAAACGCTCGAAATAACCCGCGCACCTTTCCCTGTTATATACGCTACTCAAGAACTTTAATGATCATTACTTACGCTTGGCCTGACAACTACATCCAGAAACCGAATCCCTTTGTTGCTCGCGGGAAACCCTGTGTTTTCTGACTCGATACCCTTTGCTCGGTTCGTTCTCTCGCTTCGATAAACGATCGACCGATTGGTCCTTCTCGAACAAGGAGAAACGGGTAGGGTTAAAACGGGCCCGAAAAAGTTTCGACGAAGGAGAAAGTGAGGAACGCGCGCGTATCGCGAAGCCACGTTTAATCGCGCTGCTGTCCTGGCTCGTGGACGAACGCGAACAACTGCACGCGTGGATTCACGTGTCCTACTCGTAGAAACGATGATGCGCTGGTTAACTACAGTGACATTCGAAATGCTGAGACCAGAGTCTGTGTTGGCGAGCGTAGAATATTGTACGTAGATATGTACCTATTTAGACGGAGAACGGATAGATAGGCTGCGGCAACGAAGAAGGGTGCCAGCCGCAGACGCGGAGGGGCTCACGCACATTCACGCTCGCACCAATGCGTTTCTGCATACGTGCAGTCGCGTTATCGCTCGCCCGTGCGCATGTTAGCAAAATGGCCGTCAGATTTAGACTTACGTAACATCTGCATGTGTCGAACGTGGTCCGGCAACTTGGTCCCAGTTATTTTTCTTCCGCGATACCAGGTTGAAATCTACGTCGGCTTTGCGTCAACGATGTCGGCATGTCTGTAATAAGAAAGTTCATGCGTTTTATCGTTGATTCGCATTTACATTTTTCTAATGTAAAAATAAAAAGTTGCAACGCCTGCACGATGAATTTATATCAACGAGTCGCTTCAAGGGTCAGCATATTAAGGCTTACGTAACGGTTTCATGTGTCAAAGATGATACTAATTGTAAGCGTCTTTCTTATCGTTCTCTAAAGCAATAGTACAAACACAATTGCCTTGTGTTCTTTGTTCTTTATAATGTCTCCGTTTAGGTACTTACTATATATGTTGTACACGAGTTACGGGGTTGTTTCGATTCGTAGACGAACCTCGAAACCTATGCACAATGTTTCGAGTACACGACGCGAGTTGTTCTAACAGTATCGATTTAACTGAAAACATGACGCTCTGTCGTGGAAAATTTGTCAAGGGAGATCGAATCGAATTGAATCGAATCGAATCGAATCGAAACGATCGCTTAAAGGATTCATATGAAATTGCCAGTTCTAGACCAACTTACTAAACTTTGTATCAAGTCGTTTGAAAAAGCGTGACTATAACTCTCCCGATCGGAATTCGTTTTGATGTTTTGTTTGCTCCACTCCTCCGGTAAGACCTGTCTTTCCAGTAGGACAGCTCAGGCTACATCGCGAACAAACTTTCAGACGTTCTGCCCGATACTTACCATACTTATCGAGCTACGATGTTAGATATCGTCCACGGCAAAAGTATCCACTACTCTTTGCGAGCAAAAGTATTTAAGTCAAAGTAGAATTTAAAAAATGATCGGTGAGGTTTAAGCTTGCGTAACTTCACGTGTTCCGCCTAGACAAGGTGTCCTCGACTGAAAGTCTTCTTTGAGTTATTTTTATACGCGCTATGCACGTACTCGCAGGTCATATCGGGCATACGAAATGTTAATTAGCCACGGAAACGTATGGATTAGTTACACGCGAGATGCAAAGCAGTTTGGTCATCGAATACCGTCCGATCGGACTAGGATTCTCCACGTTCCACGCGTTCCCTGAAATCGGGATGCGAGAAAACTCTCGGAGATGTAAAAAAATTTCAAATAGGAGAAGAAAGTACGACAAAACTGATAGGAAACAACATCGTGCCATTAGATACGGCAGAACGCGTATCTACACAGGAATACAGATCGTACCGCTTTACTCTTCGAATCGTGCTGTATTTATTCATGGATCATGTCCAGAAAGGAGGAAATATAAAAATAAACGTTTCGACTGTTCTTCCCGAGCACCCATTTGGCACGATGAACCTTTCGTTGCATCGATTAATTAGCAAACGAACGGGATCGACCATTTCTGTATCTGTACAGACGACGAACGTCGATAGAGTTTGTCTCTGCGTTAATAGGATATGGATCACTCGGTCGAACACTCTACACCGTCCTTTCGATGAAAATACACGCGTTCTACGTATTATCTCGCACGGAGACGGAATCGATAGCGATCACGATTCCGACAAAATCGACGAATATTTTCGTTAACCTTTGGACGCGTAAATCGAAAAATTCGCTTGTCCTCGGTGAAGATATTTCATTTATCGTGACGAATAATATCGGATCCGATGAACGACCGTGTCGACTTTGTGGCTACAAATATAATCGAATACCACCTACCCACGTGTGATTTTTTTCGTCTTGTTTTCGCGTAGATACACGTCCACTTAACCTACGCGCCATTTTCCTCTGAGAAAGGTTAGCTCTCCGCATTCCTTTGCGCATCTTTTATATTTATGGACAGTAAGAAAAATGTTACGAATTTTCCGGGCTACGACACCGAGTGAAAAAAAAGAAATATGCACTCGATATTGACCCACGATCACGTTGCGTAGGTTACAGTCGAAGCTACTCTTTAGAACAGCTAATGGACCAAGACTCCAGTAATATTGATAATAGCGAAAATCAGGCCAATAAGCGACCATGGTACTGATCGCGTTCGAGGATACAGTGTCTACGTGCAGATTAACTTGCACCACGGCACAGTGTCGGTTTGCAGAGTAAACGATCGACCGACGTTCTTGCAAGACTCGTTTCGTCTCTTTCTACCTTTCGGGGCGTATTCAAACTGTTAACTATTCCAATGGATACCAGTAAATATGATTTGAAAAGCGCATTTTAAACGCGCGTCTAATTTACCTAGTTAAAACTATCTGTTACGTGCTCCGCTTCCATATCTCTGCTGTTGATGTTATTGCTATTATTTATTTTGTTTTCCTTTTCTTTTGTCTTTCATTATTGAAAAAGAAAAAAGAGAAAAGAGAAAAGAGAAAAGAAAAAAGAAAAAAGAAAAAAGAAAAAAGAAAAAAGAAAAAATGCATATCAAAAGCGTAACGATTTTCTGTATCGTTTGGCTCGGCTCTCAATTCACGTTATTCCTAGTATTTATTAAGATGTTATCCTCAGTGACGTAAGTGCTGGACCGAAACGTAGCAGGTACCGCGAGGCTAGGCGGTTCCACCAATTTTGCTGCTTTTTGATTTTTGCTTGTTACATTTTTGCTGTTCTTACGTCACTGTACAGCCACGCAAAAATAATTTCTAACAAGATCGACGTCGTTGATTAATCGTTACAGTATTATATTACACGCTTCTGCGCACTAGTCCCGTTAGCATGCTTCGGCTTGTTCCGTCGACGGTCATTTTTGAGATTTAATCGAGAAAAAGCGATCGATGCTTCTGTAACTTATTTGTAATCCGTTGCTGCAAGTAGCTTTTCCATTACAGATTATACGGAGCATGGTAACCGTTCCATAAGCTTCGAGTGCAACGGACGTTCGTCAGCCGTAAAGGAGCGTTTACTAATTATCGCAGCTGCCATTGACACGCGCTTAATAATAGAACATCGAAATATTATTAACTACTTAATACGGTTCGGAGAAACTAGCAACATTCGATCGAACGATTTCTAGATTGAATGGATCCGAGGAACTCTCGAAAGGCGCAATCATATTCGATCGTTACCTATCGAATAGGTTTCAGAGAATTCCAAGTACAATTAGACGTTTCACAGAATGTCACAGAATATACAGAATACACAGAATATACAGAATATACAGAATATACAGAATATACAGAATATACGGAACGCAGGTAGTACATTTATATTTACCTGTAGTAATTTATCCGTTTAGGAGAATGTATGTTTGTATCTCGAAGCAACCATAAAATATGTGCGAAATTGCCATAAAATGCATTGCTACGGAATCTGTTACTTTTATCGCGTATCGTATGGACAGTGCTCGAACTTGTTTCGGTGCAATCTCCGAGCCGTTAGATTGACAATGAACGTTCATGCAAATTAGCCTGCGTACGAAATTGCAGAGTTGCAAACGGAAGAAAGACAGACAGGTCGGATCAAGCACGGGCAAAAAGCGAACCGGATTTTTTTTAGTTTTTTTTTTTTTTTTTTTTTTTTTTTTTTTTTTTTTGTCTTTATTTTAAACTGGATCGTTTCTTTTTTTTTTTTTTTGTCTTTATTTTAAACTGGAACGCTACTGCCAATAGCAATAATCGAGCTTTTATTATCGTTTTAGAACGGGGCAAGAGTTACGGAGTTATTTGCACCGAGCAGATAAAAGTTCATCGGGAAAGAGGAATTTTTCTAACGGGACCGACTACTCTATTTGTCCACTTTTTTTTTTTTTTTGTCTTTATTTTAAACTGGAACGCTACTGCCAATAGCAATAATCGAGCTTTTATTATCGTTTTAGAACGGGGCAAGAGTTACGGAGTTATTTGCACCGAGCAGATAAAAGTTCATCGGGAAAGAGGAATTTTTCTAACGGGACCGACTACTCTATTTGTCCACTTTTTTTTTTTTTTTGTCTTTATTTTAAACTGGAACGCTACTGCCAATAGCAATAATCGAGCTTTTATTATCGTTTTAGAACGGGGCAAGAGTTACGGAGTTATTTGCACCGAGCAGATAAAAGTTCATCGGGAAAGAGGAATTTTTCTAACGGGACCGACTACTCTATTTGTCCACTTTTTTTTTTTTTTTGTCTTTATTTTAAACTGGAACGCTACTGCCAATAGCAATAATCGAGCTTTTATTATCGTTTTAGAACGGGGCAAGAGTTACGGAGTTATTTGCACCGAGCAGATAAAAGTTCATCGGGAAAGAGGAATTTTTCTAACGGGACCGACTACTCTATTTGTCCACTTTTTTTTTTTTTTTGTCTTTATTTTAAACTGGAACGCTACTGCCAATAGCAATAATCGAGCTTTTATTATCGTTTTAGAACGGGGCAAGAGTTACGGAGTTATTTGCACCGAGCAGATAAAAGTTCATCGGGAAAGAGGAATTTTTCTAACGGGACCGACTACTCTATTTGTCCACTTTTTTTTTTTTTTTGTCTTTATTTTAAACTGGAACGCTACTGCCAATAGCAATAATCGAGCTTTTATTATCGTTTTAGAACGGGGCAAGAGTTACGGAGTTATTTGCACCGAGCAGATAAAAGTTCATCGGGAAAGAGGAATTTTTCTAACGGGACCGACTACTCTATTTGTCCACTTTTTTTTTTTTTTTGTCTTTATTTTAAACTGGAACGCTACTGCCAATAGCAATAATCGAGCTTTTATTATCGTTTTAGAACGGGGCAAGAGTTACGGAGTTATTTGCACCGAGCAGATAAAAGTTCATCGGGAAAGAGGAATTTTTCTAACGGGACCGACTACTCTATTTGTCCACTTTTTTTTTTTTTTTGTCTTTATTTTAAACTGGAACGCTACTGCCAATAGCAATAATCGAGCTTTTATTATCGTTTTAGAACGGGGCAAGAGTTACGGAGTTATTTGCACCGAGCAGATAAAAGTTCATCGGGAAAGAGGAATTTTTCTAACGGGACCGACTACTCTATTTGTCCACTTTTTTTTTTTTTTTGTCTTTATTTTAAACTGGAACGCTACTGCCAATAGCAATAATCGAGCTTTTATTATCGTTTTAGAACGGGGCAAGAGTTACGGAGTTATTTGCACCGAGCAGATAAAAGTTCATCGGGAAAGAGGAATTTTTCTAACGGGACCGACTACTCTATTTGTCCACTTTTTTTTTTTTTTTGTCTTTATTTTAAACTGGAACGCTACTGCCAATAGCAATAATCGAGCTTTTATTATCGTTTTAGAACGGGGCAAGAGTTACGGAGTTATTTGCACCGAGCAGATAAAAGTTCATCGGGAAAGAGGAATTTT
The DNA here is from genome assembly GCA_019453375.1 of Ctenoplectra terminalis. Lineage (NCBI taxonomy): Eukaryota > Metazoa > Arthropoda > Insecta > Hymenoptera > Apidae > Ctenoplectra > Ctenoplectra terminalis. Next base: position 267,331 of record SMSQ01026110.1, read on the forward strand.
TCTAACGGGACCGACTACTCTATTTGTCCACTTTTTTTTTTTTTTTGTCTTTATTTTAAACTGGAACGCTACTGCCAATAGCAATAATCGAGCTTTTATTATCGTTTTAGAACGGGGCAAGAGTTACGGAGTTATTTGCACCGAGCAGATAAAAGTTCATCGGGAAAGAGGAATTTTTCTAACGGGACCGACTACTCTATTTGTCCACTTTTTTTTTTTTTTTGTCTTTATTTTAAACTGGAACGCTACTGCCAATAGCAATAATCGAGCTTTTATTATCGTTTTAGAACGGGGCAAGAGTTACGGAGTTATTTGCACCGAGCAGATAAAAGTTCATCGGGAAAGAGGAATTTTTCTAACGGGACCGACTACTCTATTTGTCCACTTTTTTTTTTTTTTTGTCTTTATTTTAAACTGGAACGCTACTGCCAATAGCAATAATCGAGCTTTTATTATCGTTTTAGAACGGGGCAAGAGTTACGGAGTTATTTGCACCGAGCAGATAAAAGTTCATCGGGAAAGAGGAATTTTTCTAACGGGACCGACTACTCTATTTGTCCACTTTTTTTTTTTTTTTGTCTTTATTTTAAACTGGAACGCTACTGCCAATAGCAATAATCGAGCTTTTATTATCGTTTTAGAACGGGGCAAGAGTTACGGAGTTATTTGCACCGAGCAGATAAAAGTTCATCGGGAAAGAGGAATTTTTCTAACGGGACCGACTACTCTATTTGTCCACTTTTTTTTTTTTTTTGTCTTTATTTTAAACTGGAACGCTACTGCCAATAGCAATAATCGAGCTTTTATTATCGTTTTAGAACGGGGCAAGAGTTACGGAGTTATTTGCACCGAGCAGATAAAAGTTCATCGGGAAAGAGGAATTTTTCTAACGGGACCGACTACTCTATTTGTCCACTTTTTTTTTTTTTTTGTCTTTATTTTAAACTGGAACGCTACTGCCAATAGCAATAATCGAGCTTTTATTATCGTTTTAGAACGGGGCAAGAGTTACGGAGTTATTTGCACCGAGCAGATAAAAGTTCATCGGGAAAGAGGAATTTTTCTAACGGGACCGACTACTCTATTTGTCCACTTTTTTTTTTTTTTTGTCTTTATTTTAAACTGGAACGCTACTGCCAATAGCAATAATCGAGCTTTTATTATCGTTTTAGAACGGGGCAAGAGTTACGGAGTTATTTGCACCGAGCAGATAAAAGTTCATCGGGAAAGAGGAATTTTTCTAACGGGACCGACTACTCTATTTGTCCACTTTTTTTTTTTTTTTTTTTTTTTTTTTTTTTTTTTTTTTTTGTCTTTATTTTAAACTGGAACGCTACTGCCAATAGCAATAATCGAGCTTTTATTATCGTTTTCGAACGGGGCAAGAGTTACGGAGTTATTTGCACCGCACGGATAAACGTTCATCGGGAAAGAGGAATTTTTCTAACGGGACCGACTACTCGATTTGTCCACCGGTCGCGTCACAAAAATTTCATTATCTCCTCCCGGGCATTATTTCTAAATTATCTTTAGCCCATAGTCGTAAAGTTATCTGCCAGTGGCTTTTCGTGATTGCCGCACACGTTCGAGTGGAAAAATCTGAAGCGACGAAATTAACTTTCGCCAATCGTAAACGAAGTCGATTATAGGTTGCACTTCTCCAGACCGAAGCGAGGCTAAACAGTGCCGCCCTCGTATTTTCCTTCCTACGATTTCGCGCTCCACTCGCACCGCCATACGAGCTCCGTGTCGCGTCGCAGCTGCTTTTTTATCGATTCTTTGGAGACCTAAGCCTTCCACCTTGACGTTGCTTAAAAAATTATACGACCGTGCAACGACTAATTCATATTTCAATTCATGATTACTCGCGGCTCCTCTTGCATTTCTTTTAGAAACAAAATTATAATTTGAGGACAAACGTCGTTAAGAGTTTGAAACGACATTATATTATATTTACATCGGCTGGTTAGACTGGTAATTTTCTGGTAGCTCCGTTTGCTGGGATCACATTCGCGATTGGTGGTAACTCGCGTCGATACGCTGATCGTCGAGATAGATATACTTAGGTTGTGTCACGTTCCTGTCGGAATCGTGTTCATCGCGCGACTGTATGCGTGCGTGCAGCTCGCGCCGAACGTCGATCGTTGATCGTCGAGCGTCGAGCGTCGAGCGTGGAACGTGTGGAGTAACGCGAAAGATGGTGAAAAAGAGAAGGGGAGAAGGAGCCATGTTTTTGCGTCGCGTAGTAATTCACGCAAGTGTATTTTGTCGGACGAGTCGCGACTCCGAGAACGTCCTCATTCTAGTTCGACTATCGCATCGCTATAAGTTTACGTAACCACACGAAACCTGTCAGCTGACATTTTGGTGCTAACCGATGCGATGGCGGCTATTGTCTTTCTTCCTCCGCGGCTGGTTCTCGTCTATCGCTCGCTAACTGGTCGCCTCAATTTATAACATTCCAACCGACCGGCTAGAACAGACGTCATTATCTTTTGGTAAACGCGTTCACAACCAGTGTGCTCCGAATCGATCGAAACGTAGAAAATCCGTCAAACGTTTCACGCGAATAAAGCACATTTTTTTTTGGTCCATCGAAAAGTCGACGGAGAGATAGGACTGCATCGAGGCCCAAGAATTTCTAAATCAGATTGGATTACGTCGAAGGAGATTAGAGCAGAGAGGTAGAGTGCACTTCAAAAAATCGGATCGCGCGAGATAGCTTCCCGAACGGTGGAAAGCCTGCGAAAAACCTGAGATTTTCCGACGTGCGTTTTCTCTCGTCTCTTTGACTCCTGCCATCTTTTCTATTCCCTACTTTTTGCTTCTCCCGTAAATGATATCGCGAAGAAGAACGAATCGGAATATCTCGGCTCTGCGGAAGATGTCTGTCGTTCTTACCGTTCATCGATACACCGTTTACGAGATCGTCCAACGGAGATAGTAGCAAGTTACTGTATTTCGCTGTGAGCCGATTCGAGTCTTTAAAAGAGGCTATTTCCTTTGAGTCTAGATTCTGGAATACCTATATCCGAATCATTTTTCACGATGCGATACACAAAATTTTTTCGAGACGCGTTCTCGAAAGAGCGTTCTCGTTCGCTATGCACGGTAAAATTCACCTACGTCCAGCAGCGTGACGTGTACGAACAGCGTGCCCGGAGTCAACAAGTTGTTCAGCCGGACCACCCCTTCCCTCAACTAAATCCCACTTCCTATAATTAATAAACGTCATGTATCGTGGCAGTGCCGAGCAATTTAGATCATAGTCGATGTGTCGCATCAAGACCTCTCGTCGGTCGCTTGATTTTCAAAGCGTATTTCAATTTTTGTTTCTCTCTTCGTTATCGATTCGCGTCTCGCGCCTTTTATTTACCAGTCAATTACATTCTCCTCGATTTTATTGGCCGTCTTGCACCTGACGTTTCATCGTGCGTTTTGTCGATTTTGTGTCCAGATCATTCCCCGCCTCGTCTCCAACCAGACGGCGCGTATTATTTATTATATTTTTTTACGCTCGTTCGTGAAATAACTAAGGGGAAATCTGTCGGAAAATTGTAAATCGAAGGGAAAAGGAACGCGTTGCGCGACGAAACGTACACGTACACCTATGCACCTATACCTACGTACCTACGTATCTACGTATCTACGTATCTACGTATCTACGTATCTACGTACCTACGTATTTATGTACCTACATACAGGTATAACTACATTGTCATTTTGCGCGGTAGCCGTATCGGTCGCGTATAGCTTCGCAGCGTTTCTATACCCCAGCCCCTAGAAGGTTCAACGTCCTTTCGCCTTTCGACGAAGCAATGGAGGAAATATTAATTTCAAGGTTTTTTGTCGAGCTTTCCCGGCCATGCTTCCTCGATATTGGCAAAAGCGGAACAGAGGAAGAGTTCGTGGCAGACTGGGACATTAATTTGCAAAGTCGTAAACAAGACGGCTGCTGTCGATACTTTTAATAAAATGCTAGTAATTAAATTGTGCGCGGATCGGTAATGGTTCGACCGGTCGGATCGAAGAACGTGCCCGAAGAGCGTACAGAGCCGAGTAGTCGTCGGGTGAAAGGTAATATCGAACTCGTATTTTAGGTGGACGGAGAGGTAGGTGGTGGTCGAGTAGGGTCGAGTCGAGAGAGTTAGAGAGAGAGAGAGAGAGCAGAGACGAGCAGAGGAGTCGCTACTACGCAGGTGGGGTCGTAGGGGAAAGAAACAAAAAAAGACTCGTGGAAACAAAAAGGAATTGGCGTCTTTGGGAGTAGTGTGTTAGTTAACCCCCACTCTGCCAGGGTGTCCACTCGCGACAACTCATCCCTGCCGCCCCACTTTGCCGCGCTTCCCTCACCATCCCACACCACCCCCTTCTTCCTTCCTCCCTCTCTTTCTTTCTTTCCTTCTTTCCTTCTTTCCTTCTCTTTCATTTCCATCTTTCGTATCTCTTCTCCTCCTCCGACATCCTATTTCCACGTTTCTGAAATTTTTGAATATCCGATCAATAGGTAGCTGCTTGCAGGAAAAAAGGAATCGAGTGGGGAGGTATCGGATCTGTACCGCTGGAATTCTACCACTCCTATTCTCGCGATTCGTTGCGCTCTTCGAGGCTCCTCGACAGACTTATCCATTTTTTCTCCGAGTCCGAGTCCGAGTCCGACTGATCCCGCTCCTTTCATTAATTGCCATCTACCGTTCCTCCATGAATATTGTGTAGGATCGTTGATCCTTTGCTCGACGTCGAACAAGCTCTGCTTCGGCCACCGCTACCGATCGGTTCTTTTTTCTTTTTTTTTTTTTTTTTCACAAAGGTCGTGCCGTCGCGTTTTATCCCTAACTCTTATCGACGCCGATAGAAGGGTGTACATAGGTATCGTAGGTTGGTCGCGGTATGTTTAAAAATTTGCTACTCGTTTCGCGGTATAAGCTTTTCCGGTCCCTTGCCCGAGCTTCCCTCGAGTGTCTCATGAAAATATTATTTTTCAAAAGTTCCCGTCTCGAGTTCCTGTCCGGCGGCTTGTCGTCTTAGAAGGCACGCGAATACGAAAGTAACCATCTGCCACACTTCCATGCTCTAGCTATAGTTATTGCGATGTCAGACTTGCGGCAATAATTCAACGACAAGAGGTAAAAATTCGTATCTATAATCAAGGTGAATCTTTACATCGTGATCCGCGAACCGTTTCCGCGGTAATATCGGCGTTTGATCGAAAACACGAGATTTCCCGTGATTTCCCGTGATTTCGCGTGATTTCGCGTGATTTCGCGTGATTTCACGAGGTTCCGAAAAGCGTTGAAAATGTCACCCATTCTAGCATAAGGGGATTGGGTTGGGAGACAGATTGGCGGAGACTGGGCACTTTCAAACTTTCAACGCCGTCGTCGCGGAAGCCACGCATTTTCATTTACCAAAAACGCGAAGCATAATAAGGGGGAGATAAAAGTAAGCGTCAAAGCGGTAGAAGCGAGCATGGAACCCTCGAGGGGTCCACGGAAAACGAATCCGTGAAACACGAACGAGACGCGGTGCAGCGGTGCGGGTGCAACGACTCTGCAGCGGCTGCAACGATGTCGAACGCGCGCTTTTCATACCACCAGCCACCCAGTCATCGTCTTTACGCTAGGCTTACAGCAGGCAGAGGGGAGAAGGGACCATGTTTCGAAGCGTTTTATAATTGAGACCGTGCTGAAACGGGGGAGGCACACGGTCTCGCCGGAGAGGACGGGGAATCGATAGCATTTTTTCGGGGTAGGAACCCAGACGTACGTAGCGAAGGTGGCCGAGGAGAAGGGGCTCGAACCGTGTGACACATCCACGCAGGGACTGATATACCGAGCTACGTCGCGAGTTATATACGTACGAGGGAACAGTCGGCAGAGAGTAGGAGGTACGACTGCGGACCGTGGCAGGGCTGGTAGGTAGGCGAAAAGGGAGGGAAAACGGGCCTGGAGGGTCGCTCTGGCAGGCTTGCTTTTCGACAAAGAGGCGACGACGCTTTTTTATAATTGCGTTTTTAATTTGATGGATTCTTTGATGCGTTTCGTCGTACACTCGAGCGTGCGCGGAAGAGCGAACGACAGAGGGAGAGAGATAGATCGTGGAAAGGAGACGAAAAGTGACGGGGGCGAAATAATAAAAGAAAGAGAGAACACAGAGAGAGAGAAAGAGAGAGAGGAAAAGAAGAAAAGCACGCGTATGGAAGTGTTGGCATATGTGTACCGCGGGACGAAGAGAAGAGAAGAGAAAGGAAAAGAAGGGAAGAGAAGAGACGAGAAGGAAAGTGGGAACGAGAGAAAGAAGGAGGGATCGAATGAACGATAACGGTGTGATCGAGAAAGAGAGAAATACGACGGTGACGCGCATTTTTTTCTAGTCGAGCACGAACCTCTCTTTTCCTCCAACCACTCTTTCGCAATCCGTGCAACCCACACACGTCTTGGTCTTCCTCGTATTGCACCGTGTTGGGCGAGAAACTGAGATTTCCGTGCATACGTACATTGCTACGCGTTTTTTTTTTTCGTTACATATATCTGCCACGAATTCTACCTAACCCTCTCGTTCTGTGCATCGAAGGGCCGCTCGACTAAATTAATTTCAATTCCGTTTGCCAGAAACATTTTCGTCGAGCTAGATTTTCCGCCGTCCCGACGATTTTTCGCTATGCCACAGCGAACGCGACGCGTCCGTGCTTTTCCTCGAGATTATTGGTTGCATCAAAGAAAAGTAAGATCGACTAACGTTGCCTTCCATCCTTGAACCGATGAAAGCAACGAATAGAAACAAAGAGAGGAGGAGGAGGAGAAATTAGAGATACAAAAGTTAGTCGAAGATATTTCCAACGTTTCTTTAATCGTCCTCTCTGCTGGACGATGCCTGTAAGAACGATGAGAAAACTCGTACGAATGGTTAACGACATAGTGAACGAGAATAATAAGATCTGAAATTGCCGCAACATGATACAGATTTAGACCTAAATCCGGTATACCGACGCATTGACCTCATTCGGCAACGAATAAGGATCGAGCGAACAAACAAAGTGAATTGAACTGGCTCATCCGATGACGTATGGAAGTGGCAGAAAATTAGATCGCTATAGCTCATTAATGATCGTTCGAACGTGAAATAACGCCGCGATAATTTAATCGTTGATCATTTACTTTATGAATTTTCCGAAGCGTTCATGCCTTTATGACGTTTTGGTCATAGTTTCGTCTCTAATGACATCAGTCTGCCTTTCGTTTTTAAACGATACGATTCGCAACACGAGCTTTGAGCACGCGTATTTAACTCGGCAATGCGAGCAGTCACGCGTTTTCAAGTTTTTCGAACAGCGGTGGAGAGTACACGGATGAAACGGAACGATTTTTATTGCATTTCGCAGCGTGGAATCCCAGCTGGAAATTGCGTCCAGCGAAACGTTTTGTTTTACAACGTTTTCATCCATTCTCTCGCTTGCTTTCTTTATCTCTTTCTCTCTCTCTCTCTCTCTCTCTCTCTCTTTCTCCTTTTCCATGTTTCCGCTCCTCTGCATGTATTCACTGGACAGATTTTTTACGCTTTTTTTTCTGGCAACTCGTTTTCACAGGGGACATAATCGCAATCATCGGGTTCAGATCGAGTCGAAAATTGAGATTATCCTATTGACGCGACGAAACTTTTAATGCGTTCGATCGCATTTCATCGAGCCACCGAATGAGATTAAATCAATCGCGATTCTACTTTTCGCTATTTGTCCACCGCTCGTGTAATATCAACGCTCGACACGTATCTCAGAGTGACGAGGCAAACGATGAAAATATCAATCGCCTCGTATCGACGCATCGCGCAAATCCTTTGCACAGCTGTTTCGAAGCATAACGAGCATCGATGCATCTTTGGATGTACGACAAGCAGGAACGGTATCGAGTAGAGGGGAAAAAAAGCGTAATTAACGGTAGAAAAGTCAACGTTAGGGGGTCGTTTCGGATGGCGAGTGGATATTTATTGCATTTCGTGTGATGTCGCCGTAAAAGATACGGGCTAAATCTCACACCCATCGTTTTATACGAGGAAGAATATGGCGTCTGAAGTGTTAGGGGTCGCATCCCTTTTACGTTGGGAGCCGGTGTGAGCAGCAAGAGTTGACGAAGGTGTCCAGAATATGTTCGTAGCGAAGAGCGAGAGAATAAGAAAAAGACGTACACAGGAGTAGATAGCGAGAGAAAAAGAGAGCGAAGAGACGAGAGAAGAGGGTACCTAAATTTAGTAGACGTCCAAAGTATAGTCATGGAAGCGTGCAAAGTAAAGGAGAGACGATAAGAGACGGAGAAAGAGAGAAGGAGAGAAAAAGAGAGAAAAAGAGAGAGCGAGTTCGAGGAGAAACGACGAGGAGTATCACGGTGGCGAGGAGACGTACGGGGAACAGGGTGGGATAACTCTGTGCTTTGGTGGCAACGGTTTAGGGTAGCAAAAGGAGAATACCGGAGGGTGGAAGCGGCGGAGGATGGAAGAAGGGGGAGCAGAACGAACTGTTGCTTCCCCGAGAACCATGTCGTGTTGGTACTTCTAACACAGGATTCTCGAGAGCCTCCAAACAGGATTTAAGCGTTCTCACCGGCCACGAGGACTATCGCTTCCAGTATTCCATACAATTTCTCTCAAAACGTTTTTCGATTATGCATCTTTCATTTGCGGATTCCCGTGTTTTCGTTTCTCGTTTGATTCCTCAAAATTAGTATATCGATTTTGCGTTCTTTTATCGCGTATCACTCGAGCGAATACCGTCTTTTAAACGCAAACCGATTGCATTCGGCTGAAATGATCTTTAAATATATCGCCAGCAAAGAAACGAGAAAGAGAGCGAGCAATGAACGCGATCCCTAGCCAATGATCACACGGTTATATACCAGGGTCTGGTTTGAGGATTCTTCGAACACTAACGATAAGAAAACGAAGAGAGTGGCAAACAAACAGGACAGAAGCCATTGGAAAGAAAAGTTTCGCACGCCTTCCGAAAGCTGCCACGTGTCGGTAAACCAGACAACCGATTACAGGAATCGGACAAATCGTAAGATATCTCTCTCTCTCTCTCTCTCTCTCTCTCTGAAACTAGATTTGAGTTCTCAAGCATTGGGTACTTAACAAAGATAAAAAATGTCACGGTTCGCTTTCATCGTACACGATTCGAGAGTATTCTATTTCAGAATTTAAAAATCTCTGTCAACCCGAACACGATTTTGGGGGTGCAGTCGACCGTTCATCGTTCACAGATTCGATCAAAAGAGGTCGAGCGCAACGAGGGTTTCGTGGTCAATTGTGTCACCCTCTCTAAAACAACCGGACCAGAATCTCACTGGCGCATTAATGTTTCTTTTTCCGTAAAGAGTGAACGAGTTGTTTCGTAAAAAGAATTTTTACGCTTTCGCGCATCGTCTTTCCACGGTATTGGATCGAATTGAAAATCAACGATAAACCCGTGGAAGAATCGGTCGCACGGCGATTCGAAGGGTAGAGGTGGGATTTAAATATGACCGTCGAGGTACGTACGAAATACAGGATGTACGGGCAAGAGAGGATCGAGCATGGAGCAGACCGAGAGCGCGCGTGGCCCTGAGGGTTGCGTTGTCGAGAGTACGAGGCGACGTAGATCGAGGATACCGGACCGGAGAAACAGGAAGAGATGTGCCAGAGCAAGAGGGGTGGTGTTGGTAAGGGAAACAAGAAAAAGAGGCCGCGAACGAGTATATGCGAGAGAATATACGCGCGTACCTATGCAAGCCGGGGCAAGAGGGAGCCGAGACGAAGAAAAGAAAAAAATGTAGAAGAAAGGGAGAGACAGAGGGATCGAGTGAAAGAGAGAAAACGAAAGAGAGCAGAAGAGAGAACGAAAGAAAGAGGAGGAGGAGGCGAGGAAGGACGTAAAACAAAGTAACGACGAAATGCACTTCCCCCTTTACGTCGTCCCTGACGCTCGCCCGGAGGGAAACGTCGAACGAAACGTTAAAAACTGGGAAGAGGAATGAGAGCACGCGGGGGTGCTAGGTGGTGGCTCGTCGGTTGGGAGGGTCGGTGGGCCCCGTGGAGGCGCTAGGCGGATGGTTGAGGGTGGGTTTGCTGTGGCAGCCGGGCCACCCTGGAAGGGTGCCGGGAGGTTATGACAGCCGAGGTATTGAGCGGATCCTTCGTTAAAAAAAACGAGAAGCACCATGCTGAGGTGCGTGGAACAGAGACGGAGATGGGAAGAGAGAACGAGAAGGCAAGAGGGAGTTAACGAAAGCGAGGGAGAGACTGAGAGTGAGCGGGAGAGGAAGACGAAGAAGGAGGAAGAGAAAGAGAAGCTCCGTTGAAGGAGATGGAGAGAGACTGCACGACTGCCGCCACCGCCGCCGCCGCCGCCGCCGCCGCC
>SMSQ01026111.1:0-90353 GCA_019453375.1 Ctenoplectra terminalis
CTGCATTCGTAAGTCGCGCGTTTTAGTTAAGTGTAGGGTGGAATAGTGTAGAACAAAAATTAAACATTTAAACAATTTAAACGTGAAATTACATATTGAGACTGGAGTAAGGAGGAGAATAAAGTTTCTGCCGATTCTGAGCTATAGTTGAATCACGACGAAATATTCTATAAATGGTGAGTTGCATACTTTATAGTTTCTCTGGTCCTCAAACATGTCGTAACACGCATGGTCCGAAACGACCCGTTGCATTTTCGAAATGTTATACCAAGTTTGTAATTCTAATTCTCTTTCTTAGGCGATGCATTTTACCTCCGGTGAGTTCAAGTGACACAGAAAACATGGAACGTGTCGAGGAACATAAAAAAATATGTGAGTTGTATATTTAATGGTTTTTCTGGTCCTCAATCATGTCGTAACAGGAATAGCATAGAACGACACGAGGACCGACTCCATTTTCTAAATGTTATAGAATGCATAGTGACTACGAGTTTTATTGTATTAACATGCAATAATGCTCGTGCAAATTTCATTTCTGTAATCTTTCTTGTACACGACGCGTTAGAATTTTCGTGCGGTTTGAATAAAAGTTTAGAAAATAAAAAAAAAAAAGAAAAAGTCGAGAAACGATGTCTGGTTGTAACTTTCCGTTTGATTATATGCTTTAATTATTTTAATTGCTGTTTTGAGAAAAATTGATGAAATATAAATACAAGAAAGCATTTAATAATAAGTAGATTCTGAGATCAAAGTAATTAGCTTGAACGTTTTGAAATTATTAGCGAATCTACTTTGTACAAGTCACGTTTTTCTATAAATTCCAGATAAACTCCAGAACTGCTGGTACCACGTTACCTTCATCTGCTATAATATCATCGATGGACGACGAGGGATGTGAGTGATTCGGTTCAAAATGGTTATAAATCTGCATCTGTCCTGGGACTATCGATGGATAACGAGGAGTGCTTCGGTCGGTAAGTACTTATTTATCGATGCGTAACCTTTATCTTCTGAAGATAAGGTTATTCTTTCTTCTTTTAAAAATCTCTAACTATTTTTTAACATCCAAACGATAAACGATGTACAATGAAAAAACTATTACGATAAAGTTTAAGTATTTAAAACATTATAATTTGGTATTAGTTTTAAGGGATTAAAAACGATTAATTTGTTGACAAAACATATCATGAAAACACAATTTAATCTTTTAATACCTTAACAACATACGCATTAGACTCTAAATATACGTATTGAATTTTGTAACGAAGTGTTGCATTATTCGAAATTAGGATTCCAAAGTCTATCGAAATTAATTTCTCGCGCCACATAACATGAAATTTAACTCGTTAATACAATTTCCTCCTCGTCGTTTCGTTTCAAATCCAATCGCACCTCGTTCTCTCGAACAAGACCAAATATTCGCTATCCCTCTTCGACTCGTTCAGGAATCGCAAGAACCTTTGGAAGGCGGCCCGGATATTTTGCAAAACTGCGATAAAAGGTTGCCGCAATCTCCAAATATTACGCTCCTTTCCTTTCGATTTTTTTTTTTTACTCTCAATATCTCACAGTCTGCTCCCTCTCTGTTCGCTTTTTTCCTTTGCTTCGGTTTTATTTGATTGACCCCGAGTGCTCTTCAAGAAACGCCGTCATAGGATTCGAGCAGTCAGCATTCTGCATCTTTCGGCGCACCTTTTTATCCTCTTTTCATTTCAATCTTTTTTTTTTCACGCCAACATTTGCTATCTTCACATTCTTCATCCTTTTCTTCCCTGTACCTCGACCACTTCACTTTTTTTATCATCTTACGTTCCTCTTCTCCTTTCTCCTCCTCAACGTTCATGACTCGAAACACTTCTACAATCTCTGATATCAGCTCCTCGTATCTGATCATTTCTACTCTTTAACACACATACCAGCTGTCTCCTATACACCGATCCCTGACATGCTCCCCCGGGATTACGACGCTAGATATATCGTCGAGTACATCGGGGGTGCGAGGGTCAAATGCCACCGCAGCAAGTTTCCTGTTTGTCGGCGAACGAAGGTGTCTTGTGAATATCGTATTCGTGACTAGCCGAGCTGATTTATGAGAATCTTTCGCGTGAGGGTAATTAGGCAGATCCTGTAATCCCGTGTGATTTATCGGTGATAAGAGGTTCATTACTCCTGCAGCCAGGGATTTTAGTTTTTTCGCTTTTCAGGGATCTTGGTATGGCTAAGAGTTCTTAATTCATTCCGGTCATATGAATATCATTTTCTGTGCATTTCTTTTTTTTATTATCTTCGTTTGCTCTTGGATAATTACATTTTTCGAAGTTTGTGGTATTTCAACATTCTTTTCTATATTACCTCTATTGTTCCAAAGACATTAAATTTATATTGGTTATTTTAAATTATTTTTGCGATCCACCGTGTCGTATATTTATTTCAATTAATTCGGCATTTTTGAAACGACCGAACAGACCCAAATGTAATTTTTCCCTTCATTACCAGGGATCTATTCATCTCTGAAGCTTCGTTAAAATTATCGTTACGTAGCATTTCGAGCACAACCTTTTCAAGTATGTTCCACGAATAAAAAGGAAAAAACCGTCTTCGCTAAAAATTCGTCTGTTTTTTTCTTCGAAAGCGAAACTTCTCGTTTCACAGTGTTCTATTTTGAAGTATTAGTAAAGTCTTGCAGGAGAGCCCGGCAGAATGCAGCCGATCGAGACAGTAATTCATAAATCCGACGGTATCTCGGCTCCATCGGCGTCCAGATAGAAACAGGTTGCGGTATAGAACAGTTCGGACAGCAAACATTCTTCCGTGGCCGGAGGAATCGACGTCTCCATTAATTAGACACCGGTCGATCGAGCGTGCGACGGACCACGTCGCCGTCGCAGCCTCCCGTGAAATTGTGTTCTCGTTGATTTACGACGCTCCACCATCGCCTCGGACTGCGACCAGCCTCTCGCCACGTATTATTTCCTGCGTCGTTTCCCTGAGAATTTCTACCGTTCGTTCACCGCCAACTAATTTTCTCGCGATCGCCAGGATTCATAATTTTCCGCGACGGATCTCACGCTGTTCGAGCGTATCCTTGCATTGGCGAACGGAAGTACCGCCATCGAGATATTACAGCAATGGCGTGTATATGGAAGAGTTTCTATTACGATTGGGAACTCGATAAAAATTTGTGGAACGTGTACGTGCGTTTCTGTTTGCAAGTTATCATAGATTTATTAGTTTCGAACAAACTGATTTTATCAATGATGTATTATAGGTTATCGATGCTTGTTAGTATTCGTTTCCAATTTTAAAAAATCGAATTATTCTAATTAATATTTCTAATTAAGTTAGTTCTTTCCCTATAGTATCCGTAACCGAAGAGTTCAGGTTTATGAATCTCGTTAATATCACACAATATTATACAATTATACAGAATCTACCGAATCTGTAAAAATCCAACAAATATAAATCCTCTTCTTCGATCTAATTACAACACGCTAAGGAGTACACCGGTGGTCGATGTTTATCTACTTAAAACTATCCGTTGAAATTCCCTCGGCGGGGGTGGCACGCAGGGGAGACGAGAAAGGAAAAAGTGGCGCACTCAGCGCGGCGAAGAAACTCGAATTCACTTTGTTCCACGGAACGCGAAAAACCGTCCGAGACGCGGAGGACCGCAAAAACTGCGTAAACACGGAGTTTGGATCCAATTCGGGCTGGTTGGACGGTTGCGAGGGGGCCAAAAGAAAAGAAGAAAAGAGGGAGGAAAGCATAGAAACAGGGACAGAGGCTGAAAAAGGGATGAGGAGGGTGGAATTGGAAAAGAGGAGAGCGGCGCTGCGTTGTTAAGGCGGTGGTGTGGAATCGCAATATTTCCTACGCGGAAAGGATTCCGTTATGAATCACTGCCGACGTGCCCTGCTACATTCGACGCGGTTGTTTCGCGGATATTTCATTACGTGGTCAGTTTCGTTGAAAGAACAAGTAACGAAGACAGTGGAGAGACAGTGGACGGAGGGAAAAAAAGGGACAGGAGCTTCGAGCGCGGGGAAAATTAAGAAGAATCTGGTAAAAAAGTTGAGAAAGAGAGACAGAAGGGTTAAGATCGTGAAAAAAAGGAACGATAAGAGGGTGCAAGTTTTCGACTTGCTGGATAGGCACGGATCTAACAATAAGAGATAACAAGGGAACAAGGAAACGGAAGGCGGTGTAGAGGACATTGGCCAACCGCGCGGACTTTTCTTATCGCTTGAAATATGTAGCGGCGTATGTTCGTTACGAAGATCGCAGCCGGGGAAACTTTTTGCTTCGTCGCTTTGTGCTGCCGATGTCTCGGCGAGGAATTTAAATGAATTCATGATACAGGAAAGAGAAATCGGTGAAAAGAGTATGTAGGAGGTCGAAGCTTTCGCGGAGTCTATTTTCCACGTTCACAATTTGTTCTCGGTTTTATTTCACTTGGAATAGCTTCTCAATTTTTGATTTAAGAATATGTGTGTCAAACGCGTGTATCAGTTTCGTTCAAGCGTGGGTTAATCGTTAGCAGTCCCTATAAAGATGTTGAAAAAATATACAAGAGATCATAGATACGCGTGGAGCAAGCTGTAAAGGATGCCGAACCGAACGAGGCAGCGTGAAAAAGGAGGAAAGACGAATATCGCGACGGCGGCCAAGAATGTGCAACTTTTCTTATCGCGCGGATATGTGCTCCGAAAAATATTGCAACGCGCATTCGTTAGAAAGAAGCTTAATGTTCCGTGCACGCGCCGATATCGCGAGCTGGACGACGCCACCATTGGTGAACGAGGAAAAAGTCTGGCTCGATGTTATTTTTGATCCTCGAGATGAAATTCATTGCAGCCGGTACACATATATACGCACTCTCTCTTTCTCTCTGGTATCTTTCTTTCTAGAATCAAGAATTAGTTATCCGCGTCTTGGACGCCGCGAAAAACCGGCGTCCTTCCGAACGGAAATCGTTAATCCTCGATTCTCTGATCCTCCACGCATCGACCGTGACTGCTTCGTTATGCAGGAAATACGAAACGTCGAAACGGAAGTCGCCGAGAGAAAGTCAATCAAATCACTTGTTTTCGATGAAAGTGGATCAGGTTTTTTTTCTTTTTGACTAACTGGATAAACTTTTGGATTTTTGGAATCGTTGAACGGGAAATTTATCGTGCGATTGCTGTCGGTGCTAAAGGGGCTGTAATTCTTTGTTCTCACTCGTCAGAAAAATATTAAAAATTTCATTAAATACCGAACACAAATATTTGAACGTGTCAAGCATTCTCTCGATTATCTTGATCATATGATTTTTCTTTTTTTACCATTACCAGAGTACGTCGTCGCAAGCGCGTTTAATTTGAAAATGGAATTGCGGCATGGAGGAATATGTCGAATATGTCGAATATTCGACGGAACATTAATAACACGTGCGCTACGTTGAAAGAGCCGTGACCACTGGTCCATGATGAAATTCAAACGCATTTTAACATTTAAATCGTCATCTTGTTTGACCGTTGGTATGTTGGTCGCTTTTGAGGGCGCCAAGTCAACCGGGTAATTTTAATGATTCGAACGAGTTGACGCGGGAAACGACTGCGAAATGAATTTGTCAATCGTATGTATCCGACTATCCACGTGCACCTCCTGTTTTCCTGTGAACACATTTTTTTCGAGATTTATTGGTACAGTCGTAAAAAATATTCACGTAGCAGAAAGAAACAATAATTTTTTTTGTACCGTATCGCGGCTTTTACCTTGGATTATTCGATACGATGGCGATTGTACTGACATTGTCGATATAGAATTTTGTAATTTTAAAATACAGGATTATGAGACTAATTTTTTATATCGATTTCTAAATTTTTAGCATTATTACTAATCTATTGCTTTCATTACCATTGTTCGCAATTTTTTCTATTCTCATTCGGATCCGATTGCACGCGTGTACGCAAGATATGAAAATACCTTGGTACGAAACAAAATAGTGGGTGAAGCACCCTCGTGGTTACTTCGCGAGAC
This sequence comes from Ctenoplectra terminalis, assembly GCA_019453375.1. NCBI lineage: Eukaryota > Metazoa > Arthropoda > Insecta > Hymenoptera > Apidae > Ctenoplectra > Ctenoplectra terminalis. The sequence continues at coordinate 6,022 of SMSQ01026111.1, forward strand.
GATGGGGGGGACGTTGGAAGAAGCCCGTGTGAAAACGAACGAATGGGTCAAGCTGGTCCGGCTTTGGCCGAACCGCCACGAAAAATACATTTCTCTTGTTCCATTACGTTTCTCTTGGCGCAATTTCTCGAACACAAAGGAAGCATCGTCAGCGAGTCTCGAGCTCTGAATCGCTGTATCCAATTTAATAATAGTTTTCTTTCCACGTATAAACGCAATCGATACCGGACTTCAATTTTCCCGACGAGTTGCCGCGTCTCGAGGCCCGATAACGCAAAATATCGATGACTCGATTTTTTTATTAGCTCTCACTGTTACTTGAACGCTCTTGCTTCTACTATCCTCGCGATCTGTAACGANTCGACGAGTTGCCGCGTCTCGAGGCCCGATAACGCAAAATATCGATGACTCGATTTTTTTATTAGCTCTCTCTGTTACTTGAACGCTCTTGCTTCTACTATCCTCGCGATCTGTAACGAATTGCGTCAAACGCAATCTTGTTAATAACATTTAGTAATTACCAATTTTGTATTCGAATAGTTCAACCGATATTGGCCGTTAGATATTCTCGTTGTTATGGCAAGCATATCGCGAAGTTCGATAACTTTAAACAGAATCTGGCGGTATTGAAATTAACATCTCCGTTTCTATTTAAAATTATCCATACCGGTTAATAGGTATTTCTCCAAAGCGAACTCAGTACTTGAGTACCATTCTTTTAAATGTCGTACACACGGAACTCGTTTCAACCTCCGTTAAAGAAAAAATTAAATCCTTTTACCTACGCACCTAGATAGAACGTACCAGGTATTTAATTAATTCTGGCCGACGAAACGAGAAATTCTTCGCCGATCCAATCCACCGTGCGGGATCTGTATCATTAATTTCTAATGTCGTTTTCACCGAGCCTCGGTGGAAGACGAGCGCGATAGATTAGCCCCGGTAAAGGGCTTCTTATTGAGTACTACTAATTTCCTTCATCCGCGACGCTATCCTTTCGTCTCGCTTGGTCTCTCCTTTTTTCCCTCGGTGTCTCCGCCACCTTGCCACCCTTCATTGCTCGCAACTTCTCCTTTTGGGATCGTAGTAGTCGTGGAGCGAGCGACATTTAATGGAAGTCTGCGACATCTGTCGCATGGGGCCACGCCGTTAATTTAAATCCCATCACATGGCCACCATCGCTTTCCACCAACGACAGCCACCACCCTTGCTCTCCTTTCGACACTCCGCTGTTCGCTTCTCTCAACCTCCCCACCCACACCCGTTTACCTGTCGGCATTTCTTCCTAGTCCTTTGCGTTTAATCGAAAAGTAATGCCTCAATTACGTCTGGCTGGCGTCGCGTTTGATGGCGCGCTATCGGCCGGCTGAATTAAATTTTAATTATCGCGTTTTATCGACTACGCGTACTTTTACGCGTGCTTCCGCCGCCGTTCGATCGTCGACGAGAGCGATGCACAAAGAAACTACATTTCCGTTATCAAATCGATTCGATTCAGGTGCTTTCGTTACTTGGTACGGGGAAACATGGAGGTATTTGTTTCTGGTCTGGCATTTAATTTTCTAATTGATATTTGACGAATTATTTGATTTATATGTAAGCGGAAAGACGCGTTATTGACTGGGAGCTTTATTTTGTGAAAATGAAGAGAAATTATTTTTGCTTTTCAGTGTGATACTTTTTAACACCAATATATTTGGACCAACGATATTTCAAACCCATTTTACCATCATGAAATTTCGGTTTCTTTAATATCTGTGAAGTATTCAATAGTTTCCTTAACTTCTTCGCGTAACAAGAATTTCTTTCCAATAAAGAATTCTTTTAGCCACGGGAATAGATAATGGAGAATAGAAAAGTTAAAAGCAGCCAAATTTGTCGAATAAGGCGAACCTGGCAAGAAATTGTACGGTCAAAGTAAAATAACTGAAATCAATTATAATTTTCTTCCGTCATAAGCAAACGAAATTCCGGTTATAGGGGGTTAACGTAGCATGAAAAATAGGCAAACTCACACACGCCCGAGACTCGAGCACGCTGCTTCATCTCGGTTCCCCCGAATCGAACGTTTTTTTTACCTGGTAACCGTAATGTATTTCATATTGCTGCATTTCGTTGGTAAACGAAGCTGCGTGGCGCGGTTCCAACGAGCTTTGGCCGAAAGCTATTGCACCGCAAAGAGTAAAGCGGGCAGAAGCGAAGTCCCGCGAGATATCCGGAAAAGCAATTCTCCGTGAAATGCATTAGTATTGCGCGGCCCGTTGAAAATATAATGCGCTTTCGTTACCGTCGTTCCAACTGTCTCGCGATCGTAAGTCTTTTTGCTTTCGAAACAATTGTTTACCTCTATGCACTTCCGCCTTGGCGACACGACTTCCTCGTGTGCACTTCCTGTGTAGAAACCTACATCATCGACCGCACGGTCAACCCTATTGTGCGTCTCGAAGGTTCAAGGTTTGAGTTTCAGATGGAGGAAGCATGACCTTTCGAGCGTTTCACCGGAGAGTTTAATGTTTAATTAATTTTTTCTTTGAACTTTGAAAAATGTTTTTGAGAAACGGTGAAACATTGTAAGATAAGGTTCCGATATATTTTATAGAATTAAAAGATAGTTCTGTTGTTATCGGTAACGGTTTTTGTTCTATTATCGTTTTCAAGGGATGAAATAATTAAATAACGGTTAAGCAACAGCTTATTCGATGATATGTTTAATTTCATTGCAATACATTACGATACATTGTATAAAATAAGATTAACGAAAAAATTGAAAGAAAATATGTTAATTTGAATATTTCATTCTAGTTTAATCTTTGCATTTAAATTTACAAACCTTTTTTAACGTACGTATTTTAACACGCGTATCTCTCGGTTAGCTTCGAAATCAAGGGACACACACAGAAAGTTGTTGCTAACTACGTAACATCGCCGCAAGCTAAGTGTTTGCAGCTATTTAACTTACTTAACCCAATTGTCTGATCAAGACCGGCTGTTTTCCCTGCCGCGCTGCTTCCTCGATTCCCGCTAAGCGGAGTGTATCGTTTGGTTTCTGGCCGCGGAGGCGAGTACCAATCTTCATCTAAAGAACCGTACTACGAACCAAAAAAATAAAATTCCGAATTACCGGATAGCCTAATGCAAAAGGGAATACTACTTTCCGCGCTTGATCGAATATACGGTTGAAATTTAATCTCTTAGGGAAACCGATATGTTCGCTGCAAAGGATTCCACCGGTCTCGTATAATCTGTCCATTAATAGATTACCTAATATATGTATCGAGTTTTTACGATCTTGTTTTTAAAACTTTAAACAAGTTAATAGGGAATTTTAATTAAAACGATTTTATAGTTTAATCGGCTAACATTTTTAAGATTTGGACTCCCAAGACGGTCAAAATGACGGATTCGTAATTTTATAAATTTTATAAAAGTAGTATTTTTTATAATTTTGTATGAAAGAAATATGGATAAAGGATTATTTCTCTTGCATTATATATTTTTTTAAGTTTTTACCAATTTCTTTGATACATTTAAATCGTCGGTAGTTTCAGTGTTAATTACTCGAATGCATTAAACAGCTAAAGTTAAAAGTGAGATGTTATTTTCCTTTCGTTATACTCGTATCAGCAGTAAATAAATTACTAAACAGAAAACATATTTTAAACGAAAGATTAATACCAGAAATAAATTAATATTTACACATCGGAATCGATTTACGTTGCAATATTACCAAGAACGTGCAATCATATTCCGAAGGCATTCATTAATTTCCATTCGTTTCATACCGATCGCAAACATCTCAGATTTCAACGACGATATCGAGCACGCCGTGTAAACAGTTTTCAGGGACACGAGAGGTATTCCAAGACGATGTACCGTCAACTCAGCTACAGAATTACGAATTGCATCGCAGTTAGATGTCGGGTTGTACCGCGGATTTTAATTGGGTCACCCGTTATAATCTGTCATGCAACGAACTAGACGGTCCCCGCAGCTGTTTCAACCCGTTCTCAACCTCTCCGTTTTCGCGAATTGCGTCACCACCGCTCTTCTCGCGCTTCTTCGTTGGATTTCCGCGATTACCTCGAGAAATTGCTGCTGCTGCTGTTTCGCCCCCAAAAACGAGGTTAGAACTTGCTGTTCTCCGAATGATTCGCCGCGAACGATCTGTTTCTTTTTGCACAATATTAACTTGTTGGTATTTAGTCAGACAATTGATGTTCCGTGTCGTTGTCTACATTTTCCCATAAATTCCGTTTGCAATCGCATTAAATGGAAAAATATTTCCAAAAAATCTGTGAATAATCTGTTCCACGTGTAAGATATTATTTTGTTCAGGAGTGTAGCTGCAATTTCTGCGGAGCAACTTTCGATGGTGAAACGATAGGATGAGAGGGACAGTTAGAAAGAGCGATGGGATGAGCTCGATACGATTGTTCTTATGGAAAATTATGCTCGTTCGAAAAATTGAAAAGAATTTGGAGTATATGTTTGTACAAAAATGGGCAATTTATAGGGAGACCGCATTGCAACAGCTTAATATATTTGCACAGTAGAGACTAATGAGAGCTGGCACGGAAAAGTAGAATATGCCGTTCGTAGTCAGACTACCTTCTCACTCGAAATGCGGTACATGTGTTAGAGTTTTCACCAGTTTGTCTATAAGAATAATACGTTACTCTATTTTATAATAAAGAAAAGTAATAATAATTTAGTCGGTCGCTTTTGTGTAATTAATTGCAATACACTTGTTACCACTGTCGAATACATTGTAGCATTGTTGCGCTACTAAAAATAATTGCAGAGAAGCTCGAGAACACTCTGGCATTATTTTTAACATCGTTACGCAGCTCAGAATTCTTAGGAGAGTGCTTAGAAACTATGCAACATTGTTAGAAGGTTCGCAATCACGAAGAGATGTTCAAGAACAGTGCAGCGTATTGTTTGAACTGTTCAAAATAATCACAGGAGGGTTTAGAAGGTATGCAGAGTATCCGTAGCATTGTTGCAACGCTCAAATTGGTTCGAGGTTTCCCGCTTCAAGCTTCGAGTTATCAAACTCTAATTTAACAGAAACGAAGTTACCATGTTCCTTTATTCAATAAAAAAAGGGAAATAAATAAACAGTTACTGGATTTAACACAACCCGAATGACCGAACATCGCGTGAATCGTAAAAATTGCGATCCCTTAAACTTCGACCGAAAATTCAGCAAATCTTCTCAATACTGTGGGGAGAAAGACGAGGATAAGCGGCGAGAGACAAGCAAAGAACGGTGGCAGTTCGCGAGAAGCGCCTTAACGAAATTTTGCTCGCACTTGGATGCACGGCCTGGCAAAGTGACACTCCCTCGACGAGTAATCGAGTTATTCGACGTCTTATCGAGCTCTTTCTCTTTCTCTCTGTCCTATCTTCGCATTACAACATCCCTCTCGTGTTCACCGACACTTTGTCCTTCTTCAACTTTTCGCCTCTCTTCTCACCCTTTCTCTGTTACTCTCGTTGCGATCGCTTGCCAGGTTGCTTCGCCGATTTGCTGATTACTCCGTGAGGAAAAAAGAGCTAAAGCTTGTCGTGGATGGGGCGAGAAACGGGACGAGTGACGCGCTCGAAACAAGCGGATCCGTCGTCCGTCTCGTTGTTTCTTTCTCTTCTTTCCCTGTACCTTTGCTGACGTTGCTGCCGGTGTGACGTCAGGGACGCAGTCACGTCAGCAACGCGAAGGTGCAACCACCCCTCTGCCGTTCATTGTCATCTCGTCGAGGGTGGAAGTTCTTGTTAATGCGAGACAAATTGTTCCTGACCGTCCTCTCTTCTTGGTCAAGCTTTAGCATCAGCATGTTTCCTTTTTTTACTCTCGTCGTTTGGTTTTGTTTCCGTTGCTGAATCTTCCTACACGACGAGGTTGTTATTCAAGTATGAATTTACATCGGGGCCTTTTTAATTGGGATGCAAAAGCGACGTTATCCTTATCCTGTTATAAAATGACGTACAACGATGTGTGTTGGTAAAATTTTCTGTTCGTAAAACTGATCATGTTCCTGGTGTTATTTTCGGTGACGATATCGAATAATTCTAGACATGTATCGATGAACGTAAATTAATGTAAATGTTATGGTATAATGAGCGATGTTTTAAGCGAAAATTGCCATTACAAAATCTGAATTCAGTTTCTTCTGTAGCTCGAAATAAATCTGCCTGGTATCATGCTGTTTGTATATTTTAATTATTCACAATAATGAACCGTGTGGGTGATTGATAATTGGAAACAGAAACGAAAACTGTATCGATTTGGTTTTAATTATTATATACCCCCTGCGGGACAAATATTCATTCGGATTGGATTTTGTGGGATTAAGTTCATTTTTAAATTCCTGATTTTTAAAGTGTTAATAAATGGCGTGAATCTTCCAAAATTCATAAACGCGCCAATATTATATTTCTTTTTTAAAAAATAATTTAAAACGGTAGAGGCGGTATATATTCACCCCTAAAATTTGATTTATCCTCTCGAATCGTCCAAAAAAATAGTATCGCAATTTCGAACAGCATATCAAACGAGTGAAATAAAAATTAGTTTATCTCTCGGTATCTCGTACAAGAATGAATCTAACTCCTGTACGGGGGTTTTCTAAATCTTAATGCCGTCACTGACCCAAGCAGGGGAGCGACGCCAGGGCAACCCTCTTCTTAAGCTTCTCAAGAGACACTGGCCGTACCGGCAGGACTAATGAAAGGCGGCCGTGTTGCCAAGATTTTTTTAAAAGGCACCCGAGCTATGGCACACCCCGCCTGACCTCTTTCGTCCCGCTTTCTTTTGTGTCCTCGCAGCCGAGCACAAGGGACGGTGATTGGCCGACGCGGCTAATTGTAGAGATCTATCGGCATTTGTCGTCTCTTCCTCTTCCGATTGTACACTAATTGGAGTCGGTCATGTGGGACCTGCCACTTAGGTACTTAAAAAATTGCCAAAAATTTCGATCGTAATTTCAGTTGTAATTTCAATTGTAATTTCAATTGTAATTTCAAGATCAAATAGGAATGGAAAATAAATAATAAAATCAGTTAAAAACAGGGTTGGATATGATTCGGTTAAAAATTCGAAAATACAATACTAATTATAATAAATTTTTTATTTAGTTTCATGCAATGATTGTGTGTATTAACCAATTATATTTCTATCCTTCGTATTTGATTTTGTAGCCTCAGTTTTGCAACGTTAAAACAGTTTTATTAGCTTCCTCCAATTCACAGAATCTTTCGAGTAATCGCGAGCGATGGCGCATAGCGAGAAACGTATTACGAACCATGAATCTTTTCCAAACAGGATTTTGAGACGAGTTTGCGTAGTTGTACATCGTCTCTTCCCATCGAGCTGCTATAAGTATTCTTCGAATTTGAGTTGTAATTTGAAGCTCAGCCCCTTCGCGTTCACGAGCGCCGTCGCGAAATTCATCCACAAATCCTGGTAGTTTCGACTTCCGGCAATCTGTTAAAATCACACCAACAAACGAGTTGGTCGGCACGGACAAAGACTTTGTTCGCTCTGGAACAGTTTTCATTCAACATTCGCTTGGTTTTGGTATTCATACGCATATGGTGCGATTGTTGTGAAATCTGTTGTCACAACGTGAGTTTCAATGGCACGTTCGGTCGTGAATTTTGATCACAGTTCGCTAACTCGTGCGTTACCACGTGTACAACATCTATTATTTATCCGAACGTGTCTTTGTCCGATTAATTTTTTGCTAAAAATATTATATCGACTCTTCTAATTCCTGTAGTGACACGAGGCGTCGCTTAGAAAGAGCTTTCGGTTTTGGTCCCGCTGTAAATCGCCGATAGGGTGGACGAGATCAGAAAGAATCCTCGAAGGATCGTATCTTCTTCCTCTGCCATCGGTGCATCATAATTGGGAACTTAATGCTCGGTCGCACGACCGCTAAAAAGATTTCTCCAATTAGGAGAATAGCCCTGGATGGAGATAAGACACGCCCGGCTACTGTGCCACGCGATAAACATCGCAAATAACTAATGCGTCCCACGTATAGCCAGAGAAGATAAGGATACGATGGAATCGAACGTCATGCCAAGGACTCGTATCGACGCTAATAACTTTATTTTTTTTACGAATATTTGGATTGCTAGGAGTGATTTGCAAACTTGTTTGAATTTCGCAAAATATTTACCGTACAAATATTGAGGGAATATCTTTTTTCCAACTGAAAATGATACTAATAATAATCAAACATCGCAATTACAAAATAAGAAGAAACTTCTGTTTACCTGTTACAAAAATTAACACACGTATTTGAGCCTTGTAATACATCAGGATTTTACCAAACAGCGGCCAATTAAGTGTTACCCGATATCCATCGTGACCGAGGTTATTCCCATCGAAACAGTCGTTCAATCGACACCCAAACCAATAGTGGAAAAAAATGAGAGAGAGAGAGAGAGAGAGAGAAAAGAAGAAAAACGAAGTAAAAAGAAACGATCGATCCCTGATCACGGATATTCGTTATTTTTAACGATCGCATTCACCGAAAGGGAAGGACCGAATACGCTTTCCAGGTCAGACCGGCCAATATTTCAAACGGCCAGACATTCGGAAAGAATTGACGAGGTACGCGCTCCTGCAAAACAACCCTTTCGTCCGTGGGGCAGGCTGGCGTCGTGGGACGTAGGTTTGCTGGCAGATAGGGACTAGAGGAGGACGGGGAGGTGGCTGGCACACGGGAAGATGAGGGTGTGTAGGGATGCAGTCGGCGGCCATCTTGTTGTTTGTGCAAGCTCGGCCTTCACACTCGAGTTTGTAGTCTGGTACCACCCTCGAATACGTCCTATTGGTGCACTTAATTGCAAATAACGAGCTAAACGTGGTCCCCGCCGGGTGTCTACCGCCTCAAAATCGGATTAATTCAAAGGCGTAATTGGAACGGAATAGGCCGGACAGATTTATGCAAAAAAGGGAAACGGTCGTGTCTTGGGAAGACGCCAAGCTTCGATGGTTACGATTTATTCGATTAGAGGAGCGCACGTGCGCGTGATGAGATCCGAAAACGTTCTCCAGGTAGACGCCACGCTTTCTTTCTCTCTATCCGAGCAAATTTGCTTCTATTGCTATTGAAAAATCGATCGTACCGTAGGCACGAGTTCTACGTCGATTACCACCGGTCACAAAGATCAGCTTTAACCGTAACTTCTCACGCGTGCAAGCGTGAACACGCGGTTATATTTGCTTATCCGTTCGCGTCGCTCTCTTTTTTCATTTTCCGGCTTCCCCTGAACGCTTCTCGAAAAGAGGGGTGCTGTTTTCGCGACGTTTCTCGCGTCGCTTCGGAATTGTTTTCACGCGTGAACGGGCGGACGTGCGCGTGAATTTCATGAAAAATACTTGGAAGCAGCAGCTTGCATTGTTTTCCACGAAAGAGGGGAGGAGGAATGGGCGAGAGAGGGACCGTGGAACCAGAGGCGTCGCGGTCCACGAACAGAAGCCACTATGAGATCGTAAATCTGCGCGTGTCGATTCGTATCACCCGGTAGAGGATACCCGCGCGTCGGTCCGATAGAAGCCACGGGTCAATAACCCCGCGCGCACCTACATTTTTCCATAGCCACCGAAATGGATGTGGAGGTTCGTCGCGGGGGTGGGCTACGCCGAAATGCGCAAGTATTCCTCTAACAGAGATGATCGAGTCTGGCCACAATTGAAATTGATATATTTTTTTTTTTTTTTTTTTTTTTTTCGCGTCGATGCTGCTCGTTCGTGCGAGTGGCACGATGGTCTCGATCTATCGACGCGAAGGGGTGCTCGTGAAAAGTCGAAATCGTTTTTTCGAATGTTCGCTTGCGCCCTTCCCCTATTCCTGTCACCTATCAGGCTGGTTGTGAGATTTCGAAAATGAAAACCGTACGAAAGCAGTAACGCGTAATCCTGATCGATCGATGATGCTCGGTAATCTGTTTCTGTTGGCTTTTATTAAACGTCGCGATGGTGTTCGATATTTTATGGATCGGCGATTTGGTTTAGCGGGATCAAATGTTTGTGAAACGATCAAAGGGTTCCTTTCTTTTTATTCATTTTACCATGCTGGTGCATTTATTCTGTTTTTCTCTGAGAGAAAAATTCTGGAAAATATGTTTTCGGAATAAATAAAGGTATAGACTAGAAATGTATAATGGGAATAAATAATATCATTGATATTAGTAATTAATAAAATATTTATTTGCTCGTTTTCAATATACCACGATGATTCGTTTGTTATTTTTTCTTTTTTTTTTCCGCGTGGAAAACACGAAAGGTGTGTACCCGAGAAACTACGAGAATTGCTTAAAGTGAATCGAGTAGGAAGGTATCGGCGGAAACATTTCAATCTAACAAATGGGAATAAGTAAAACCCGTGAAGAACGTGGAATTCCATCGAGAGATTGATCGTGAATATGAAAAACCGTGCAGCTGTTATCGTTTCCTTCGTTCTTTCAATATTTTATATACATCCTCCAATTTCAGAAATTTTTAATCTCGCTGGTTTTCAAAATTGTTAGACGAACGATACTTACCTTTCATTCGGTTTCTCAAACATTTGCTCGACATGGTCCTATCGAATCGTCTCTTTACAAATTCATTCAATTCTACTCTTTACCGATAGGTCTAACCGTACAACAATAACAATCACGCTTCCATTTCATCGAATAAAATACTTAACTTCAAGAAAGACGTATCTTTAGCATAAAACTGAATCAAAAAATCCACAGATCGACAATGAAAATAACCCAAGATTTGTGCCACGGTTAAAGACCTAGAAATCCTAAATTTTTCTTCCATATGTTTGCATTTAAACGTCGAAAAGCCGAATGAATGAGCTGCGAGTAATAACCATCCGTTCGTTCAACCGGATCGCGTTATATTTGGTCAATGATTCAACGAATTATCCATGAAACCGTGCATAGGGTGCACGATATATCATCGCGACGCGACTATCGATACCGATCGTGCTCGCTTATCCGGCAAATTCCTGTCAATAACGAGACAAACGGTTAAGTTATAGTATCTGTTTAAGAAAGAAACGCGAGGGCAAGGTAAGAAGTGGCGCGACACTCTTCGTGATATATGAGCGCGGCTGTGTCATAAGATATATGTAAGTTCCTGGATAGAAGCATCTGTCGAGCGATCCTCTTGGCGCATTTCTTTCGTTATTCGTTCGACGGGTCCGGGAAGAAATTCAACGTTCGATCGACTCCGAGCGAAATGGAATACTCGCCTCGAATTCCGATGGGTGGTGTGCGCACGTGAGCGCGTTAAACAGCCCGAGTAAGCAAACTGCCAGGGAAAAACAAATTTCTTCCTTATTTTTCCGACCCTTTTTCCTTTTCCTCTTTCACAAGTATTTATTTACCAATTCCTGATTAGATCCCTTATCGAGAATCGTCCCGACGACGCCCTCTTTCCCTCAATTTCTGATCCCACTTTCGTTCCCAGTTCCCGATCGTCGAAGCAGAACCGAGAAATTTACCTCTATGCCATATAGGCGGAAGTCGTGAACTGGCGAAAGAACCGCGCGATCGTTGGAACTTGTAGAAACGAATGAGAAGAGATTGTCGTTGGAAAGGGCGATGGAATCGTGGGCGGTCGGGGGTGGACAGGTCGCGGTGGTAGCGGTGAAAAAGGAAGGGACTGTACGATGCTTTGAAACTTTTCCACTTTAACAATTATGAGCCGGAATTGAATACAGCTTGGACCGATTGTAAGTTCACTCGATTTGCTATCCTTATCGCTATCGGCTGTCCTCATAAATAACGTGTAGCGATCTTTTAGAGTTTAACCGGCAGCTAGAAGGCTGCTCTCGTGGTTCCGTCAAGATCGTACAGACGAGATTGGCTACTTTTATTTTTCCTACGATGAACGAGTCGGAACGGGCGCCATCGAGATTAAAAAGTTGTCCGACAGAGCGTAGGGGAAAATAATTTCTTGTCTTTTGGCGTGGTATAGGGAAGAATATATATATATATATNCATGGTTCCGTCAAGATCGTACAGACGAGATTGGCTACTTTTATTTTTCCTACGATGAACGAGTCGGAACGGGCGCCATCGAGATTAAAAAGTTGTCCGACAGAGCGTAGGGGAAAATAATTTCTTGTCTTTTGGCGTGGTATAGGGAAGAATATATATATATATATTTTTTTTTTTTTGTTAATCGTACAATTCCTGTAACGAAGTTTGGTTTTTCATGAAACTTCCGTCTTATATCGTCCAGTATCGAGAAGTTAAACAATTCGGTAAGTTTTATAATTTCAAGTATGGTATATCAAAGAAACGTATCTCTATTATTTCCGACCATTTCTATACGTCTACGATATCAATCTTCCGTACCAACAAAATCCCCAAGATCTGCTTCGGATCGCAAAGGGGATGAAAACCATGTCGCTGGATAGATCTGTTTACACTCAAGCAGGATCAACGGTAGAAGGTTTATGATAATCGAAGTTTGATCATACCCTCTGGAATGTTTTCAAATAGCCGGCCATCGATACACGGTCCAAGCTTGGGGTCGTGTCACCGCAGTACGGGGTGGCATTGTACGCCGCAGGAGGGTCCAGGGAGGAGAGGTTGAGCTCGGAATTTGCGTTTAAAAGTTTCCAACGGTTCCGTTAAGTTTCAACAGTTGCCGGCCTAGTGTATCCAAAGGCGAAGTTCGACGTGCACGTCGCTGCCATTCCCGAGCGTTCGAGTGTGCGTCTGCACGTTGTTTGTTTTCGACGACAAAGAAAGAAAGGGGGTGCATCGGCGAAAGAGAAAGAAAAGGGGAAGAGGCGAAGGAAAGAGGAAGAAGAAGTAGGAGAACGCGGAAACGCCGGAGGGTGAGGACCGAGGAACGTCCACGGGACTAGAGTTTGAGGGGTTGGTGATGGAAAAAGGCAGTTGGGTTGTGTGCGATGCAAAATCGCGAAGAATCGGGCTGAAGTTAAATAAACGACAGTGGCCGTTGCTGGTTTTCGTCCGGAATGTTCGACCTGGCTTCTAGAGAAGCTCTTTTTTATCATGCTTTTTTTCGATGTTTACTAAATAGAATAACCGGACCCTGTCTTGCCTTTATAATAGAAGTCTCTGGTAGAGCGTTGAATGTTAGGAGTTTCCATTCGTCGCTGAGTCTGCCGATTCGTCCCGATGTCTGGTTTTGTTCGTGCGAACTATTCGGGATACTTTTAAGAGATTCGGACCGAAGCTTTGGAAGGTTTTCCGATCGATTGATATTTTGATATTGTTTACTCGGATTGGTTCACAGAGACGAGATCGATGTGTATTAGCTGATAAATTCGAACAGATCCTGAAAATATATTTATTTGATTTCTAGAGAGTATATTTTTCGTACGGTGTTTGGAAAATGAAACATGTTGACCATTGAAATGTTTAATAATAAAAGCATTTTTGGTTATTTTGGTTATTATCGAAGAAATAGGTCGCTTGTAAATGGTATACGATTCAGACCGCGAAACAAATTGTTATAAAAATTAAAAGCTTCGAATATATAGGAAAATAAAATACACGATCGTCGCGAGACATTTCGATAAAGGCATACGAACCGGTACTCGCAATGGTAGGGAAAGTTTGAACATTCCTGATAGTGGATTAACCGGGATCCTCCAATTATTCGATGGATTATCGTATCGCTTGTCTACCGTGCTTCTCTTGCTGATTCTCTTCAATCAAGTATTTTCATTCCCCGGAACGGTTATGGCTCCAGTACTTTCGTTACAGCGTGTAATAAAAACCGTGCCGTCCACTTAATGCGTCCTGCCAATTCGTTGGATCGTTATCACAATTATTTTGTTGTCGTCGTTTAAATAACGTCGATATTGGCTTCCTATAAAAGAAACAGTTTATACGGGATGAACATCGATTGAATTTTATTTTTAAACGAACTTACATGTTACAAAATATAATCGGAAACTTTGATATCACACAAAACTTCCATTAACTATTATACTTCGACAAATCAATTATTTCCAAAGACGCTACAGAACCTTTACACTCTGCCGATAACAAAAACTTTAAACAACATATTTCAACTCGGTAATATTAACTTTTTTATACTTAAAGAAGAAAAGACAGCCAATTTCTCCGACGCTTGGGCACAAAAAGTGAGAGCGTCAAAATGGCGACCAGTAGCGAAACTCCGTAAAAACCATCAGCGTGTCGAAAACAGTTACAGCAACGGAAAGAAAGGGGAAATAAAAATTTCTCGTCGCTTTTTGTTAACCTTCAAAGACACAGTGAGAGGGGTAGAGGAGCAGGGGGTGGTTGAGGGTGAAATTCGGTCTCGCGAAACTCCTTTCTCGAACTTTCTTTCATCGTGGAGAATTTATACGGGCATCGACAATGTCAGCTTCATAGCCGTGCCTCAATTCGCGACACTTCCGGCGCAAGGATGCAACAACTTTTCTCGATGGCGGAGGAAAGCATGGCGTGCAATTGTGTATCGACGACGCCAGGAATCGAGGTTGTTTTATGGCCGGTCCAAGGGCCTCGATTCAGCCGTGGAAGACGCGATCGCGTCTTCGTCTGACTCGTGAAACAGGAAGTGTTGTGTATCAGGGAGGCATCGCGGCCGCTTCTTGCAGAGTTGACGATAAACTTTCGTATAAGTTAAGTACAGACGGGATGAAGATGCATTATCCGGTCGCGACGCGCAGCAATGGCGGCCGATACTAAATTGAAGGGAGAATCGGTTTTTCATAAGAAAAAAAAGTGGAATCGAGTGAAACGAAAATTGCTTCTTCCTTTTATCTGTTACCTTCTGACAGTTTGAACGAGTTATCGTTGTTCCTTCGTGTGCTTCTTCGTTTCTGAATTTGTAACAAATTGTAGTGTTTCTTCGAGATTAGTTATCGGGATTTGAAAAGTTGCGAGCTCCTTGTTGAATTTATATCGCGAGAGAGTAAGAAAAGAGATGCTCCGCATTTTTTTTCTGTGCGTATAAAATATATGAGTTTAAGTGAAACGGAGAAGTAGAAGGGTACTTGAGGAATGCATGTCGAAGTTGAAGTAGCGTAGTTATGAAATATTGTATGGTAACATTGAGTCGACTTTTAGCTAGTTTTTATTTTTCATATTTTTACGATAGCAGAATATTGAGCTGTTGAATATTAAAAAATAAAAATAGTGTACATTTTGTTAAATGTAGGTCACCTGTCTATATTCTCTTGACAAGCATACAGAGTGCTTCAATTTTTCAAATTTTCGTGTATCGACGATAGTGCGATAAATTAAAATTTTAATACAGACGTATTTTGTTCATCGGAATATTGAGAGTATATTGTCTATATAGGATAAAAAATATTTTGTTAATCGTTTGCCGTTTTTAACGAGCAGACACCTTGTATTTTACATTTTGTCTCAGTCTAACGTTTCTTAAAGCCTAACATAATAGTGTTCGATGTAGCGAGGATCGTCAGAATATTTTCTGGAAACAGGTCAGACGTCTATTTTCACCCCGAGCACGGTGAAAACGAAAAAAGTCAAATTTGACGGCAAATTGCTGCGTTACGTTACCTTACAGCGGTGCATGAAATTTCAACCTACATCGCTTTTAAGCTTCCACGAGCAACCGACAAAAAGCAGGAATTTTCGAGAGTACTTTCGTGATATTAAACAGAATTTGCTTGATAACGATATATTCATTTAGAAAGCATAAATTCATACACAATTCTACGTTAACGCAATAACCAGTCAAAATTGTTGAAGCAATTTCAAACATTTGTTTCAATTTTACGTACGTTTGATAACCATCATTGATATACTCTCGCAGAGGGTAATTTAAAAGGAAGCAATGTAATTTTAGAATAAAATCTGACACGATTACCTACGAACTAAACTAGAAATCTTTACATGTACCAGAATCACCGAAGTAGATTAATTTCATAAAGATTCGTGCGGTCGGTTCTACGTATTGAAAAAAAGACTCTATCGTCTTAACTGATTTTTCCACCAACAGCACAAATCATTATTACGTATAAATAACATTTGATTATTCAAGTAAAACGATCAGCGAACGAAAATTAATAAATTGGACAAAATAAAGTGGACAAGAGCTTACGACTTCCCCTAGCAAACGATTGACTTATTCTTCTCGAACCGATCGAATGTTGGTCGAACAAGCGAGCACCGATCATCCAGGGGAAGTAAATTAAAAACTGCGATACACCATGGGCGTGTCGTTGTCTAGTTGACAGGCCTAGAGGCGGTACTCGAGGTTCGCTTGCTCCTCCGTCGACCGCACTAACGCCGTTGCTGGCGACATCGTCGTCATGCTCGTCGACTCGCGTGGTTGTAGTGCAACGTGACGATGGTGTAGCAACCGACAGTAGGATAGCGACAACGGTGAGGCGAGGGTGGTGGTGGTGCAAGCCTGGAAGGCTTGAAGGGCCTGAGTTGGCAATAGTGGAGAGCATCCACTCGTTGCGACACTCGTGAGCGGCCTCATTGTCTCTCAAGAGGCTCCTCGTTTCTCCAGCTTCGCCCTTTCCCCTTCAAACCCAGCTAACACCCCCTTCGCTCTGATTTTCTCCTCCCTTCGTCCCCTTTCGACCAAGTCTGCAACGCCGTTCCCTCGCCTCGGCACCTCCACTGTTCCCGGTGCCCCCTTTCAGTGACATCGCCCCCCTCGATCTAACAATCCGGCAGCTTACCCCACTGCCACCGTTGAAGTTGCATCGCCGACACGTTGGTCGGTACAGCAGGTTTCTGCCGCCCCTCTCACTGTTACCCCTGCACCTCTTTTCCACACCTCTCTTCCGCTCGCCGCACTTCTTCTTTTCTCGTCTCTCTACCCAACGGTCTACCTCTCTTCTCACCGGCTACGCCGCTTTCCAGGTTCTTCTTCGACGAGAATAAGGGGAAGAGGGTAGAAAGAGCGCACCAGCAGCGTGCTCGGTGACGTGAAACCGTGGCAAAGCACCCAACCTTAATAAGCTTATGCAGCACTCTCCAACTATGTTGAAGCTAAGCTCGACCCAATATCTTGCTCGACGTCTTCCAGACGACATCGAAGCGCGAAACGCTTCTCTTCCCCTTATGTTTTCGTCCGACGAATGCTTGCCACGCGTCTCCGTGTATCTTTCTACTGTCCCGTCCGCGTTTTGTCCCATGCATTTGTAATCGCAAATAATCCTCTTAATCTCGATCTCTTCGAGCCTCGCGCGAACCGACGAAGCTTCCTCTTCAACGAGGAACAAACTCGAATCGTTCGTTTGATCGAGCCTTGTGAAACTGTGGCGACGAATTAATCGACAATGGAAAATCCGGCATGTTATTCGTACGACGTAGCCTTTCTCGATAATGGTGTTATGCGCGCGGTAATGGGTTAGGTGCGAATAAAATTCGCTGCACGGTTCCGTTAGTCAGCTCTTGGCAAGTGCGCCCGAACCAAAGGCGTGCGGGACGCGATCGGGCACGTTGCGAGACAATGGCAACTAAATTCCGCGGCTTCCTACATCTTGTAAGAGGGCGTCGCTTTTGGCGAGGGTGAACAGGGGTAAACGGGGGGTGATAGGAGGGGTGGGGTGGTGACAGGCTCGAGAAAGACGGACGAGAACACAAGGATACGAAGGTGGAGACGAAGTAGAACGTAGGAGTGACAGAGAGGCGGTCAGATGGAAAAAGAGAGATAGGTAGAGTCGATCGGTAAAAGTTGAAGCGAGAAGACGGAAGGGTGAAAGGGTTTGGGGGAACGGTTGATGAGTGGATGGAGAGAACCGCGAAGGGGATGGGTGGAGGGGTTGGAGGCAGAACCCGGATCGGGGTTTGGGAGCGAAGGGTCACGTCCAAGAAGGGACTGCATCTTCCCTTTGTGGGAATGCCGTAACGCTGGGTAGACACTTCCTTTCATCCGTAGCACCAGGCACGATGGGTCGCGCGGCGTTTTGCCGACGGAACGAGGGAGCGAAAGCAGGGGGAAGAGGAAAAGAGTGTAGACCGAGATGGAGGTGGAGGAAAACGTCGTTTGAAATTTTTACGTTGCGCCACGGTTATTCTCTCATGGATTCTCTTGAATGAGGTATAACGACGTCGCCTCGGCCATCCTTGTCCTGCTTCCCTTTCGCGGCAATTTTTAAAGGAAGCACGCCAGGTGCACCTCTTAAATTGTGTTTTAATCAATTATTTTTAACGCGCCTTCGATAGCGGCGTTGCACAGGTTGCTTTAAGAGGAACGTTAAAATGAGAAAATAGATTTTGGTAGATTGTTTGAGGAATCTTTTTTCTTTTTTTTTTTTTTTCTCGACGGGAAAGATGTTAATTGAAACGGAAGAAAGTAGGTTAATAAATTCTGTTATTGTCTTTTAGAATTCACTATTTGACGGTTAATGATATTAATAACGGCGTGATTTAATACGATTAACCAACTTATCAATATTAATATTAATTACGTATCAGCTTCGGGCAGATATATTTTAATCCCTGTATCAATAATCGGTTACAGCGTGCATCCATGCAATATGTATTGGTAACCGCGAAATTCGATATCGTTTCTCTTCGTCGCTTAAACCTTCATTTACGTGTCCACGTAGCTGTATTTTCGTTTAAATTGTTATGGGGATAAGGTCGTGGAGAAAAGAGGGAATAAGGTGTTCGCGTGGAACGACGGTAACAAGGTTAGAAAGTTTATTAACTGTATGCGTGGCACGACATTCGAGGGCTATAATCGTAAACGCGTATCAGCCGGCAGTAACGAAGTTTGACAAAGCAAACGCATTAACGGCGCGCCGCCCGTAAACGCGAAATGCATGCTTTTAATATTCTATACGGTGCCGAACGCGGAAGTGGCGTGCGCAAGAGGAGGACCGTCGTGTTTATCGGTGTCGAAGCTGGTTGCGGCCCTTTCACCCTTCTGACTTTTACTTTCTATGCCTCGGCAACGTTTCCCCTTTTTCTTCATTCATCGTCGACGGTTTACCTTTCGCAGTCTCGATCGGAATCGCACGGATCGATTCAAGCGTGACAATTTTCCTCGCGACATCGCAGTCGCTGCGCTTTTCCTTTGAATCTGGCGACAATAAAATTTGAAAAATATTTTTTAAAAAGTAGCGTACGTACGCATCTACTTAGGTCTTCGAGAAATGATCCACGTGTAATTTTATCGTGTCACCGTGTCGCAGGAAATATCGCGCATGAAACTGAGCGTCTCAACATCTTGATATTACTGAACATAATGAAAATATGAGATTACAGTAGTATATAGACACTGCTGCTCAAAACAAATCAATAGCTACTAAATCCACGGTACTCCAGAGAACACAGCGACAAAGAACTAGGGACCGATAATAGAAACAGAAGACGGAGAACAAAGACAAAGGGGGAACGCAAGAAAAGAGCAAAGGCGGGTAACAGAGCAAAGCAGGGACCGAGAAGATTTCAAAGAAGGAAAACGGGATCAATCGTCCACCCTCCGACCTTCTTTTCCTTCTTTCTCCCTATAGAATTTCAAAAAATTAGTCTCCCCATCGCGTTTTTGACACGACCTCGATTTCACCGGCAATAGCTCAAATTAGTTTTCAGTGGAAATCGAGGAGTTACTGGTCACAGCATCGGTGGCTGTTTTCCGTTCGAGCCTCGCCACGGGGTGCTCGTATTCTTTCCCGCGGCGTCACCCTTCCTCTACGTCTTCCTCTATTACGCATTTCCGGCTCGTTGGACCGGAAACGCTAAGATAAGGCCAGCCTACGCCGCCCGGTCTCTCGCGAACGAGAAGAAGACAGGGTTAGGTCTGGGTGTGTCTTATCCGGAAAATATTATAGGCACGTGGCTGGCATCGATCTTACGTGTAATGGGACGGCGAAACGTGCGCGATCGAATTCCTCCTAGCGGCTCGAACGACGTCGAGATGCGACCGGGACAAGGAAGCTATACCATCGTCGAACCTTGTACCAGGAGAGGTGAACTCGATATTTCCATAATCTTTCGCTTCGTACGAATTAACACCGAGACGTCCACGCTTGTCGGATTACTCGACTGATCCGGATTAAGGGGCTAGGACGTTTCAATTAACCCTAATGCTTGTGCCCGGAATATAAATAGAGGCGTTGATCAAGTATTATGGGATGAAAGAAGCGATATTGATATCTTCGAAGGTTAATTTTTTTCGGGGAAATGATATTTCGGAATTAAGCGAGGTTAAAAAAGTTTTATTACGTTCCTTGAATACACGTATTGGGAGGA
Source organism: Ctenoplectra terminalis (assembly GCA_019453375.1). Lineage (NCBI taxonomy): Eukaryota > Metazoa > Arthropoda > Insecta > Hymenoptera > Apidae > Ctenoplectra > Ctenoplectra terminalis. The sequence goes on from SMSQ01026111.1 coordinate 26,236, forward strand.
TCGAAGTAAGTTGCAGCGTTGCGAAATAAAAAAAAAAGTGACCGACAGACTAAGCTCCGCTGGCGTAGATTATGGTATAGAATTAACGTATAGGCTTCGCTTAATGTTAATTCCAATATTACTTAGGTAAGTTCGAGCGAGGTAATAGATAGGTTTGGTGGTTTGCAAAGAGCAGGTCAATCGATATTCGCTAGATGATAGAACCGCGTTTCTTTACTGCAACTAAACGCTTCCATATTCATCGGATTTTAAAAATACCTTCGTGCCTGGTATTACGTGTTTTGAATACGATTAATCACATATTGTAGACGTTCATAATTCCAGCTTATTACATCAACTCTATTACATAAAGGAATATATTGCACGATTAATATTAATAACGAGGAAAATATTTATAGGCAAAGTCATCGAAGAAAGAGGGTTATCAGTTACTTCAAACAATGAGAAAAGGACCATTTAATCCGTGATAATTAACCAACATATGCTAGACGATTTGGGGTTTCTTTCAAAGGTTAGTGACTGTTTTTCATCGAAGCTTCGAGCACCATCAAAGTCGATGAAACGCCTGACGTTGCAGTCGCCTCGCGAATTTGCCGTGGCGTGAAGTACAGCAGGATATGCACCCTCTGCCTCTTACTTCTTCCACCACCTATCTACCTCTCTCTTTTTCATTGTTGACAACTCCGGGAAACGCCCGACATCCCCTTACGACTGCACCCGACTCACCCCTTTCTCCCTTCACCGCTCTCGCCTAGCCGGCTATGAATATCGTCAGCTTTTTTCACCCTCGTCGAACATATTTCAATGACAGTAGGCATCGAGAGGCTCGACGGATGCTCTACCCCGCGCTACAATTCCCGAATATGCCGCGGAATGCTCGATCGCTCATTCGTTTCAATTGGGATTTCGCCGCTTCCGTGGCGGAACGAGCATCCTAAAGGACCGTGGCCTCGAAAGGATGAAGCGGAGACCGTCTATCGGTTCAAAGGATAAGTGTATCGAAGGAGAGAGACAGAGCGAACGGACGAATATCATTAGGTTCTCTTTGACTTACCCGCGGTTTAATTTCGAACGTTTCCTCGACACCTTGTCGAGAAGATCCATCGACATTTGCGTTTGATGATTTCTGGTTATCGAATTAGAGGTTTTATAATGTGAGATGGTAGCCAAAGATAGGATCAGAAGTTTCAGAACGTGGAGTGAAAATTTACTGGATGTTAATCGTATTTTTACTCGAGAGATACCGTATTTCATAGGAGTATCGTAGAAACGATTCGTTCGGATATCTATACACTTTCAAAATCTCGAAGCGTTTAATTTTTAACGAGTTAAAATAATCGTCAATCTTGACGTTAATATTAGCGCACGTGTCAGTATTTTTAGATTACTGATCTGATAAAATTTGAAGCAGAAAATCTCTACTTTCCATTCATTTTCATCGTCCCAGACTGATTTATAGATAAACATTCAAGTGGTTCAAGCCCGATCCAGCCGACTTTCTTTCCGCAGGTACTCACTTTTCCATCCTTTTTCCGCGGATTTCAATTTCCCTTCTCTCTTCTCCGGTTTGTCAGCTCCTTTAAAAATCTCTCCCTCAAGCCGCAAGCTTCGCGCTTCTCCTTTTTTCTTTCCGCCACGTCTCGGAGCGGCGATGGCTTGCATCATTTCGAAGATTAATTCGCTAGAACGGCTATCTCGTCGTTTCTTTATCCCCATCTCCTTCGCCAGCGACTGGGAAACTGTAACGGTGGCGAGAAGCTGCTGGAAGAGACGAGACCTATTATCCGCCTTACTTCGTTACGTCTCTTTACTTTATTTCGCTTCGCCACGACCCTTACGTATTCCCGGCCATTACCGCTTATGTCCCATCGGCTTCCGTCTCGGTAACCGTCGCTTTGCGGTTCCCGTTCATCGACGATGGTGTGCCGTCCATCCTGTAACCACCCTTGTTTTCCTGTCGCCGATACCACTTATCCTCCCTGCCGCGTACCCGTTTCTTCTGTCTTCTAGGGGGTAAAAGGAGCATGATCTCATTTTTACACCCCTTTCCATCGTATCGATGGAACGTAGCTCGAGTACAGATATTGGAATTTGAACGAGGGATTATAAGATTGAGCGTTTTATAACTTACAGCGAACTCTTTGTGATAAAGTGTAAATTAGTGGTACTAGAATCTTGTGACTATTAAATTTCACTATATAGAAATTAACAAAATCTCTTTTTCAATCAATTATTAAATATTATTAATTTCTAAAATTTACAAGTGATTACTATCGTGTAGATAACTCTAAACTCTATCAAAGGATATCAAATTTACCGTTCTCTGTCGAATCTATGTTAAGCACGGTTGTTGCTTTCGGTATCCCTGCTGAAGCTCAATAATGCTTGAACAGTCGGAATCCAATTATCCCACAAATTTTGGTGCAATCCTACTCCAACATTATTATTGCAATTCTTAAGGGACTGAAAGGAAACACAGGTTAGCGGTTCAAAGAAGCCAATTGAAATAATCTGAAATTTCCTTCGAGGGTGCGCGAATAATTGAGATTCTACGCTATATGTTATACTCGACACAGAACTGCCACGGTAAATTATGAAGTAGCAACTAGAGCCTGTTAGCTCAATGCAGTGAAATAATGTCATACATGAAAAGCACGTACTTGATCCCGATCTCTGGATTGCTATAGGTACTCGAGGCAAAGTCGGGCTATAGTACTATATCCTGTGCAAAGATGGCGCCACTTGCACTATGAACGCACCCCCTGTGGTGCACGTTTCCGGTTCCTCTCGAACAATAGATCATTCCAGGTGCGCTGAAACGAATACAAACGTTACGTAGAGGTCTTTATGCGATGGAATAATGGCCACCTGTAACATTTATGTCGTCTTTATTTTAAAATAACACGTTTTTATGTATATCTTATGTTTTATTCTTACACGTTTCCTTAAATATATTTTGCTTTCAACATAAAATATTCCGTATCGTTTCGTATAGAAAATGTTTTGAATTTTAATATCTCGGACGTTCAAATTGCACACCACTATTTTTTATATACTTTATGCATTTTCACTTTTATTGCATTTTCACGTTGTACACGATTTCTTTAACTATTCTATTTCGTACAACGTCCAACAGTTTCTCTCGGAACAAAATAAATCAACGGGAACAAGTTTATTCATTTATTCTACGTACACGGTACATGTTACAAAATTCATCACATGGTGCACACGCAGCGTTTCCTCGAACAGATTTCAAGTTTGAGTTACGAACGACCGCACGATGGAACAATGATTAAAGTTTCGCAAGAGTCATCTTATCGAACGAACCTGTGGCCACGAGTATAGCGTTTCTAACGAGCCATTTTGGCCCAAATAATTTTTCTTGTCTTCTTAATGGGATTCCACGCGTGGTCGAATGTCGGGACGACAGTGATGGACACACGGTTTGCCGTGATTAATGATATTTTGTCCCAGCGACGAACGACGTCTGCTGGTGTCGTGGTACTAGATTTCGTCGCGGTTAGTATTATCGATGACCTCAACCCTTCTTGGAACGCTAAAAAGTTAGGTTCCCGAAAGTCGTTTCTGAACACTAGATTCGAGCATGTCTTCCTTTAAGGGATCGACGCCATTAGCCGAACGAGGTGCTGTTCTTTAAATTCCCCTCGAGAGTTGCTGAAATAATAGATTGCCTCGCTTCCCTGATTTCCACCGTTTACTTACAGCCTGATTTAACCGATTTTTGGACCGCTTCGTTGCGCTCGGAGCAAATTGAACATCTGCGGATCGAACGTTCTCGAAATAAACCAGTGAATTTTAGTTTTTTTATTAACGTTCAATAAGTTTTGTCGCTTCGCGAGAGTAGTCGTACTATGATTCCAATTAACAGGCGATAGAATATATGTAAGTTCTGTGCGTTGCAGGTAAACTTGAAATTTTTTAATTTAAACTTTTCGTTCTCTGTTCTTCGAAAACTAGTGAAACTATTTCAAGTAGATTATCTCCTTTTCCCACAGACACGGGGTAATCGCGTCGATTACCATCGTAGATGCGACGTCATCCAACGCGATAACCGCTTCTAATCTACTTTTCACGCTTTTGTGCTAGCTGGAAACGCCTTTCTGCGGCAAAGTAATGGGATTACCATTTGGTCCCGAGATGCGTTCGTGACGCGTGAAGGCTTCGAGAATCTGGGAGACGGGTTTCAGCCTTAATGACAGGACTAATTGATATACTCCTCGGAAAACGTAGGTCGTGCTTAGCCGGCGATCTTCAAAATCTCTTTGATCTTTAGGGTTGGCTGACGGAGGGTGTCTCTCTTGAGAACATGGCCCGAACCATTCGGTGTCATTCGACCGATAACGTGACAGAGAAACCGCGGTGTCTTCGCCAAGCTTTCCATCTCGCAGGGAAACGTGGCTTTTGTGTTTGCCGCCACAACCCTTCGTTACTTTCGCCAAGCAATTCGCTTGATTCTCTTGTTCACCTTTCCATAGCTCGTTGCAAAGTTTTCGGCCCGAGTCAGCGCGGTGATTCACGCTGTACGAATCCAGTGACTGATTTTGTTGGTATCTCAGGGGTTTCGTCGTGAATTATCTCGACACGTTTAAGAAAAGTGAAGTAATGTTTCAAAAAGGCGTATTATTAATTCGGACAATATTTTTAGAGTTCGAGTAATCGAGATATTAAAAACAAAATAAATTGCGATGTCGCGAATAATTCTGTCGTCGCAGTTTTATCGGAGTATAACCTAGAACCTACGCGATACAGGCGTCGGCGCGATCGCTCTTAAAATTTCAGGTCGAAAATAATTAGTCCAGCATACAGCTCCCTTTGTTCATTCTCCCAGATAGAACATTGATCCCTGACCTTAACTCTTTGGCCTCTCTTCTCGTAGTCACTTCCATCTACGATTCTTCGTCGGTAGGTGCACCCCGTCGGTGCCTAGCACCCTTTCGATGAAAGCCCGGTTTCTCTCCCCTCGAGCGCTCGCCATCATCGACGCGATTCGCATTCCCGTCTACGTCGTTCAAACACCTGCCAGTGTTTGCTTAGGACGGCCGGCGTGAGCGCGCTAATTGACTGGTTTCAACTTATTAGTGTGTCTGCAGCGCATTTTAAAACTGGATTAACCGGACGTGCCGGCCATAGGAGCGTCGACGTGCTCTCGCGCACACCATGTGTCCCTCGACACGATCGATCCTCTTCAACGACCTTCCATAATTTCATCGTCAAATTTATCTTCGTCTACGCGAATCGTGAGCACGATGAAGCCAGCGAGGAATTGAGAGAAGAGGAGCGGAGACGATGAGGGTACTAATAGAAACTATCCGAGTTCGAATATGAGATTTACCGAATCGACTATTCAAATTCGGCAGACTAACGCTGGGACGAGGCGGTTGGGATTTCTGTAATCCCTTGTACCTGATTCCACAGATACGGACGAATTGAATGGGAATACTTTTCAGATTGGCCGTCTGATAACACGTGTTTACCCGACTCATCCGCAGTCGTTCGGATTGCGTCCGCTTGTTACGAGATCTCCCTGGGATCTTCAAATCTGCTTATCGTTTAACGAATGTTTTATCAAGTGGAAAAGAGATCAGAGACGAAACGATATTGTCTTATTGGGCGAGAGTCAGCGTTGTTTGTCGTCCTATTTAGTCTCGGCAAGACGCGTGTCAGCCGACCCGAGGCGTGTCAAAGGAGCAAAGAATAGACGATGCACGGAAGTCGTTAGTGACGTCGGACGTGTATCTTGATTCTTCCCTTGCGATACGAACGATGATTTCCTTGGTGAAAGTAGGTTAATTCCACAAGGACCCGAGCAATTGCTTCATGCTTAAATAACGCAACAGTTTAATTTTCGGTGCTTATCGAGTACCATAATCTCGAACGCGCAAACAACCCTTAGGACTAAAGGTCTGATAAATTGTATACAGCCTTGAAAAGGTCTGTAACACTTCTTTGAAACGAAATCGAATCGCGGGTACACGTGCGACGTTATCAAAATTTCAGTGGACAGCTCGTGACATTGATTTTCATATTAGTATGAACGCCTCCAGCTCGGGAAATACTAAAACACACACCAGCCACCCCCCTCTGGACGAAACGAGAGCTTTTATTCGATGCGAAGTGCCGCGGGCCAGCCAGTTTGTGCGTACATAGAGGGGGTGAATGGAACCTCTCAATCAGACGTCGAATTGGAACGCGCGCGTCGTGCGAACGAAATTCATCGATCAACTCAATTAACTAATTGTTCCCCCTCGGTAATTCTCTCTCTGCCTATCGTCACTTTCCTTCTCGTCTGCCAGGGTACTGTCAAACGAACCGAGTTTTCACCAGAAACCACGTTCATGTTTCGTTCGTTATATTTTTTGTATTCATTTAACGCTCACTGCCCTCCGGCTGGTTTCACAGAACTCTTGAAAATGATCCACTTGACTGGTGCACGGCCACGTTTATTGGTCACCGGGTTTGCGTATCGATGGCCTTTGAATCGAGCTAACCAGCTATCAGCTGCTACGAAGATTACAGCTGGCTAGAGGAACTGGGAAACAGCTATCCGTGCCTCTAGTTCGGAGCTGGGAAACGATCGAAGCGTAGATAAAGTGAAGCAGACTCGTGATCGAGTGGAGAATTAACGATGGCTTGAGTTGGTGTATTTTTCAACGAAAAAAGAAGAGGAACAAAAAAAAAAAAAAAAAAAAATATTTGATTTAGGCAGTAATAAAGATTGAAACTTTAATATCGCGTTAATTGATCGCTGCCTCGTAATGCGAGCCTGGTATGAGAATCACCGGGAATTAACACACTATGTACATTATATTTCGGTCATACAAATTACGCTCATTCTCACCAACAAATGAATCTTCGGATTACATAAACTATTCGGCTCGAAACAGTAAATCTTCGGAGCGCAGTCGTTAAATTTTTATCGCGTCCCAGAACGTTCTCCGTAACTCTACGCGTGTTACGTAACGCATCGTCGCGTTACGAAACTAATACAAGCCCGAACGAATACCGACGCTCTCCCCGTGTTCCTCGAAATCTTAAACAAAGAACCGGATAATCCCTCGATTATCTTGCTCCAGGATCGATCATCTATATTACAACACCGTAACACGGTTTGTCCCTGTTTAGAAACAATATTTGTTGCAAAAGCTTCGCGATCCGCGTTGTTCTGGCTTGGACGCTCCCCTCGCGTCCAGGAAACTCGATAAATCACGGTACGCATCGCCGTCAGAGAACGATAGAATCTAATTTCCCGCGGATACCTTACCGGGTGGACCTTGAACGATGAGACCACATGTACGTGCATACTTGTCCGCCCACACAGCCCATTTGCGTACATTGCGCGCTCGTGTTCACGCAGCATGCGTGCAGAGGTCCCTCTCGAATTATGCAAATTCGTTGCAGCCACCGGTTGTATGATCCGATGCTGGGCTCGACCAAAGGGTAAACTAATGACGATAGCCTGGCCGTTGGCCTGGCTAGGTAACGTCCAGTGCTACGTGCCACTCTGAAAGCTCGCCACCAGGTCCGGCTAAAATCCCCGAATAGTGATTGGCAGGTCCCCGACGGTCCTCTGGGTCTGTCATCAGAACTACGCGAGCGTGACTGCGACAGATTCGGACCAAGGGAATCATTTCTTACCTCTCATGAATGCCGATTTGATTCGATTCGGCCGGTTGGCTCCTACGCCAACCGTTTTCCATCGCAATTGATTACTTCTATTTGGGCGAGAGCGACGCTGAGAGATCTTTTGGATTGGTGCTCGTCGATGATCGATAGTAGGACGTTAATTCGATGGAACCGAGCGAATCGTGGATATTGTCCGGGGAAACTGGTTGAATTTGGTCTTTCTTGTTGATTAAGAATGTGAATAGTTTTGGATTTTTTTTTCGATGGCCATTTTTTTGCAATATTTTTTTTTTTTTTTTTTTTAAACGAAGAAGGGGGGGGATTTTGAGTTTGGATTGGTTTTAATGCAATGTTGCGAGTCTGAAAAAAAATGTTTATTCCGTGAGCTGCAGGGAGTTTCAATATCAGTTGCTGCATATTTCATGTACAAAGGTGGTGTAATGTTATTCTATTTTATACGCTTTAGAATGATACGGTTCCTAGTAAAATATGCAACGCAAGTTGAAAGCGTCGGAGTTACGTTCGTGGGACACGAAGTTCAGGAGCAATATTTAGAAATTGCGTTAACTTAAAGCGGACGGAATTGCAATTTAAATGGGGTAAATATCGTTCGAAGAAAAGGAAAATTAAAAATAAAAATGATCGCCTTCGTAACTTCGTATAATTAAGATTACCAATTCTTCTTGGTTCCGCGTAGATTAGCGCGTAGCTTAAAAGTACAATGAAAGTGGAATTCATAATTTTCCAACATTGACGCGAATCGTGAAATACGAAATCGAGGTCTTCGAGCTTTAATCAATTAGCGATATGAAACGTATGCATTCGAGTGGCATGCATTTGCAAATTGATCGATAATAACTAGTTTCTCCGACAGAATGCTTATCAATGTTGATTCAGTAATCGCACAAAAATACGTCACGGTTTTTCTAGGTTACAGAAATAATAGTAATAGTAACAGTAACGAGGAAGGCAGTTCTCGTGCGTGCGAGCTCTGGAAAGGTCGTGAGATCTTTCTGGCTCTTCCTCGAAGCAAAGATACCACTTCGAGGTGGTCTGATACCAACGACAAGCTGTTTTACCTTAAAAGGCATAGTCCGTTTCAGGTTATTGGAGTTTTTTAGTAAAACGGTATTAAACAGCCGCGTCGGTCCCAATTTTTAAATCTACCTTCTTCAGTATAAATGTTAAAGTTCAAAGTATTCTTTTCTAATCTTTCAATCGATAGTATCGTTTAAGTTTCCCACGTACAAAGTACATGGTAAATGTCTAGTGATAAATTTACGATAGAATTCGAATTTGTACTTTCTATATTCTCGCTGTAACTATGATAGAAAAAATCGAAGTTCCGTCCATAATTCACGCGTACAAAGCAAATTGATTTCTAACTTCGTTTCAGTAGGTTCAACTTGAAACTACGGGTACTTTGCTTCGAACAATAGAAGCAAGAGGAACTATAACTCGGCACGCATTTCATTGTTCATAAAGTCGTATGGACGATTTATTTGCAGCGTATGATTATGCGGTATCTCATGGCGTTGCAAAAAAGATGGTATCGATAAAGTGGTATCCCATTGTACGCGAAAAGAAAAAAAAGGGTGAGAAACAAATTTCATCGCGTAGGATACCGGCGTATTATATCATCGTTTAAGTATCATCCAGTTTGAAGTGCATATAAAGTGGCGCTAATGGAATTCCACTCCTAACCTTCATGACGGTATACGATAGTTTTAAGCTACTGTAACTTCCGAACAACCTTTCATATCTTCGTGTGTCCGGAACTTCGATTTCGTGTCCTTAAAATGTGCATATAATTACAACTTGAGGGAAGTTTAAGACACAAGTACGATCGTTTATTCAATTTTTCGTGCTCCTCTTCTACTTTACCGCACTCGTTGCGGCGGTTTTAATTTTAATATTGAAGCGTTACGGTGGAAACAAAGAATAATTTGGGTCGGAAAGAGTTAGCTCTTTATACTTTCCGCGGCGCTCGTAAGTAAAGGAGTTCATTTTCTTTTGAATCACCTGCAACTCATGCACTTAACGTTTCCGTATCGAATCTCTAGTTTATTTAATCTGAATTTGTCCGACAGTACAACGTTCGAGGAAATAACACCGCGAACAGGAGATACCTTTCCATTTCTCGTTTTCGTTTCATAAATTAAAGCGATCCATCGAATAGCTCGAAATTTCATCGCGCGGCACGAATCGAAACAGCACAGAGTATTAAAAGAGCGAGGAGGTAATGCCGTGAGACGATTAATTCGGGCTTTTCGAGTATTTAGAGTACATTGCAGCTCGAAAATACGATCCGTTACGAGCGTAAATAGTTACAACCCCCTGTAAACTATTCCAACGTCTCAATTACTCCAAATGAAAATGCATCACACGATATCACGATTCACGACGCGCTCGAATCCGAAAAATCCAGCAAGGACTCGTCGCTTCAACGATCCTCTTCAAATACCATGGCCGAAAGAGCGTAATCGGATAAAAGGTCAAGCGTTTAGCTGCGAACGACGCGCGGCTGTAATACTCGAGAATTACGTCCGTGAAAATCGCTGACGTTCGCACCGGTCGATGGAAAATCGAGCGACAGTCGTCTCTACGATATTGGCGCGTTCGCGATCGCTCGTCCACTCGTCCGGACGCTTTGGTTCTCCTCGCGGCGAGGAAATTTCGCGCGGGAATCGCGAGGTGGGTCCATCGGTGAAGAAGATTCTGCCGCGTGAGGAGGCAAGTAAGTCGAGCAAGTAGTGTAGGCGAGCGGGTGGTCGGACTTTTTCGAGGCGAGTAGCGAGCGAGAAGCGAGCGAGTAGGCGAATGGGCGAACAGGCGAGCAGGCGAGCAGGCCGCGGCCGGAGGCGGGTACGCGGTCGCGATCTTCCCCTCCCCGCTTTGGTTGGCCCTGCGGGCAGGGACGGCGCAAGCGCGAGACGCTCCCCCACCCCCGGTCGGCGGATAAGAACAGAGACGAAAGGAACGGGTTAAAGCGGGATAGGGATAGACAAAGAGGAAAAGAGAGAGCGGCGTGAAACAGGAAGATGGAGGAAGAGGCGTTATACGTCCCGCTAACGCCGCCGCTACCTATGCCGCCGCCGCCGCCGCCACCACTGTTCTTCCCCGCCGTTTAGTCCGCCCCTCTCCCCGCGGCGCCCCTTCCCCCGCCCCGCGCCCCGAGAGCGCAGTGTCGCGTCGAACCTCTCGCAGAGCGCGTCGCACGTCCGAGTACCGGCCGCCGCCCGTCATCAGTAGTCGCCGTACCGCGCAGCCACGTAACCTCTCACCTTCTCCTTAGTTTTTAGTAGTCAGTAGTAGGGGAGAGTGTGGAGAGAAAGAGGAGAGAGAGAGAGAGAGAGAGAGGGAGAGAAAGTGAAAGAAGAAAAAAAAAAACGGAAGAGGAACGAGAAACAGCGAGAAGCCGACTGTGAGAAAAAGGGAGAAACGAGAGGTCGACAGCCCGTTTTTTCGTCGTCGTGATCTGTATTCCTCGTCGCCGTCGTTGTCGTCGTTGTCCTCGACGCCGTCTTCGCCGTCGTTGTTATCGTCGTCATCCTCGTCGTCTACCTCTACGTGGTCGTCGTCGCCGCTGCCTCCGGTTTTGCCGTTGTCACCGTCGCCGTCGTCGTCCTCGTTGTCGTGGTCGTCGTCGTCGTCGTCGTCGTTGTGATCCGGCTCGACGCGACCAACGCGGTTACTCCGTCACGTTTCGTTGTTGCAACAAAAAGAAAAAAAAAAAAAAAAAAAACAAAAACAAAGAAAAGGGAGCGAAAAAAATAGTGCGAGTCGTGAAACGTACCGCATGTACGTTTCGTCCCACGTTTCACCGTCCTATCGTCGATAATATATCGCGCGACAACCAGTAAAACAACCCTTGCGCACCCTCCGAAAACGACGAGCGCCACGCATTCGGGCGACCAGGAAAACAGAGTGAGACAGGTGAACAACACGCAGAGGAAAAGGAGCAAGCGTGGAGGTTAAAGCGGCGCGAGTCAGCGTAATAACAAGGGACGAGGATCAACGAGTAGAAGTCGCGGGGAGAGGTCGCGTGAAAGTGAGTGTCGTGCCGTGACATCGCAAGCGTTGACACGCGAGCGATCGAGTCTAGTCGGTGTTTTGCCATCGACAGGCCAGCATCGTTTATCCAACGACGCGATCAAAGGCGAAAGTCGAAGAAACGTGCGAGGCGGTTATCGGCGAGACCGGCTGGTACTAGTGTTACCATAGCCACTGCAACCCCGGACACGCGAGAGCGTTGTCATAACGACAAGTCGTGCGCCGCGCGTCGCTATGGAGCCCCAGAGCCAAGAAATCGTTGCAAGCGGCACGCCAGCCGAGGTGCCGAACGATCCAGGGTACGAGAAATCAGGATATCCTGATCCCAAAACAGACCTCCACTACATCCACCACCAACGAGATCGAGCGTGCGTGAAAACGGAGCGAAAGAACGAGCAGTAAAAACGTTCAAAAGTGTGTTGATGCCGCGCACAAGCGATCATTCAAGACGCGTCGTGTTGTTATCGTTACCTTGTGTTTCTGTTGCCCTGCTCCGTGCGAGTGTTTGTTATGTTGATGCTTCTTATACGGCTCCGATACGGATCGTACATCGGTGAAACGAAACGTTCATCTCCGTTTCGTGTTTATCGTTACGCGTCTTTCTCCGTTTCGTTGTTGCCGCTTATCATTCGTCGTCGATATTGTCGTCGCGTTTACCCGTTTATTCGCATCGTCGAATTCCTGGAACGCATAGTGTTTATGTTTGCCGGGCGCGTGAATATGCGTGCCACGGCGCCCTCCTCGGACCGGTGGCGCCTTCTTTCAGCGCGTTTTCCACCCCTCGGACTCGATGAGATGAAAGGATGGAGACGAAGGGGGAGGGGGCGGTTGGATGAATGGGAAGGAGAAATAACAGTGTCGAGATAAAAGGGGTGAGATGGGGAGGGATGAAAAAATTAGTTATCGCGTTTGGTCTTAACATCGACAATTATTTCTCGGAACAAACTTTTTCGCATCGAATCGAAGCGACGGATAACGCTTTATAAAATATTTGGCAAGAGAATCCTTTGAAAAGGACACGCTCGAGAAATCGGGACGGACGAACGTTTCGCAGGGGTAAATACGCGCGTCACGTGGTGGTGAAAGTTTTCCGGCTCTCGAACCACGCTGTCTCGCGTTCACCACGTGACTCGTGAGTAAAAACAGAGGGGAAGCCTGAGTCGTTTATCAGTCACCGATTCAAACTTCTCGAGACGTTTCGTTTTCTATGGATGTAATCGCATGCGCGTGTGTACGTAAGGTACGTCGAGAAACGAGCACGCGAGTACATTGAAATAGTTTCATGGGGGGTGAAAGACGTTTAGTAATTACAGTGGAAAGTTGGACAGGTTGGTAACGTCGTTCGATGTATTTCTTGCGATCGATTCCGCCGACACATGGTCAATGGTTTGTCCTATTAATTTTCCTGAACCTATCAACGGGGGTATAGTGCGGTAGCCTACTCCAGTTCTTCGTATCACGAAGACCTAAACAGCGAGTCGAAGAGGGGTTGCGGAGTGCGAAGGGGTAGGACAGAGAGGGAGGAATGCGTGGGTGAGGGGAATAGGTTATATCTTGCCACGGAAAATCGATGTTCAAATGCGCCACCACGTGATTACGTCCACAACGCGAGAGTATTATCTTGGTGGATATACCGCTTATCGCGATAATCTTTGCTTTTTAGTAATACTCGTATCGTGTCGTTCCTCTAACGACTTTTCTTAGAAACAGAAATTTAAAAGAGAAAAGGTTGTACACACCTTCTCATTGACTCGGTTGTCGATTAATAAGTAAACCGGTATCAACGTTAATGATAACGCACCGTGAACCGGTCTAGTTTGTACAACCAGCTAGATTACAAGTTAGCGTTCCAATTATTTATTCATAATTCATACTCCCATTGACAAGACGGATGTTTTGACTATAACGATGATATTTACATGTCGTATACGCCTTACGAGACCTTGTTACAAGTTATTGATTCGCAATCGACCGATGTATCGCAAAAATTTTGCTTCGACGATATTACCCGTTCGAGATAATTGTCAATGTTAGGAGTTACAGCAACGCGTGTCGAATCGAAGCAGTACGTAACGATGATTACAATAATTATCGAGTCGGTATTGAACGTAGATTTATACAATTAAAAATTTTCCAAAACAGAATTTATCCCTATTCAAATTTAACGTACAAATTTTATCAAACAGTTTAACAAAATGGAATTATTCTATTCGTTGTATGCATAATCATGAGGGAACGGCAATCAGCCTATACATTATTAAAGGCCTTTTGTTATAAGCCAAACGTGGCACGTACAACCGGGTCTGTATCTAAAATGTATTTTCATTACGACCATGCGCTTGTCGTGCCCTTGCGAACCCGCGTGACTCAAGTCGGTGTGTAAATTCTTTTACGATACCGAGGACGATAATACTTCTCGTAAACTGGTTAATAAGTACGATTTGGTACAGCGACCTAAACCTTAACTTGATTCATTGCTTGCCCAATCGCGACAATTTCATTTTACCATGCAACAGTTTTATTAAACTTGGAGCATGCCATAAATCGGGAACAAAACGCGTTTCCGCGTTGCGTTCGTTAACCTTCGACCAATTTAAATTCAAACAACCCCGTTGCAATGCGGATATCCCCTATGATTTCATACTATGCACAAAGTTGACAGAAATGATTAGATATCGCGCGTATCGGACAAAGAAGGCGCCCAGGTACGAGGGGATCACGTGTTTGTTGTGTTCCGTGCGTGAATCGTTTGGTTTCTGTTTCAAACGGATGCGACATCTCAGAGATCGAGACGACGTGTTTCAATGAGGTTTTATTAAAGCGAAAAGAAAAAGAAAAAGAAAGAAAATGAAAGGAAATGAAAGAAAATGAAAGAAAATGAAAAGAAAAAATCCGCGAGTTGTTCAGTTGTTGGTTGATGTGTGGTGACACCTGCCGTCGACAAACGGAGACTGCACAGGGGGTCACGATACCGGAAGTTACCCTCTGCCGGCAGTCTCCCCTGTCTTCCATCATCCGCAGAAGACGCAACCTGATGCCGATGCTGACGGATTCATCTTTCTTGTTCTAGGAAAATGTTCATCGGTGGTCTATCTTGGCAGACCAGTCCAGGTATGTTGTCAATAATTTCGTTCAAACGATAAATACCGATCTTTTATCTTTACGATCGCATGTTTCGTCGTTCCCACCGTTTGAATATGCGCGCGAACTCGAAAAATCATATTGGACAGATTTACGACTGCGCGGTGTGCTTTATGTGTCGACGCGCGTACGTTTCTTGTTTCGTGGCGCAGAGTGGTTTAAACTTATTTTGTGTTGTTCCTGATGTTTCGGAGGTGTTCGAGACGAATGGGAACGAGGTATGATTACACGATACTTTTATTAATCTTTGAAATGATATTTTATGAACGGCCGTGGATAATATGTGTATTAGAGATAATTTGAACGCGTGCTCGTTGAGAGGTTAGATGTTTGGCGATTAGTTCGAAGCTCAATTTATTGTTCAAATATCATTTGTATTGTGTATGCTGCGTTTTGAATCTCTTTAAAACGAAAGGAATTGAATTTAAAACGAAATATCAATGTTTATGTCGAGATTGTGAAATATAGAGGAGTCTCGTGCAATCCTATGTTAGGAGACGGAGCCTCTCTGTTTCGCGTTTAGTTTCTGAATAATTTGGAGCAACTGTTTCATTGTTTCAAACGATAAAACTACTGTAATTATTTTGTTGTTGGAATAATACTGTTCGAATAATTAAAGGAATATGTTCTTTATACATCATATTCCAGCTTTCGGAACAACTTTTTCAAAAGTTCCCTTAATTATTTCGAACGATATGAAAATGATACATCTGTTAACGCAAAGACCAATTCTCAAATGTTTAAAAATCACAACTTACACGATATATGTGTGCACTATCGCTCGTAATTATTCATACGTCTCATGTCGTAAATTAGATTCAAAATATGCACAATTACAATCAATGCGCGATAACGATACACGATTATTTTAACAAAGATTGTATTAACAGTAACAACACATTGATTTACGTTTCATAACCACATCAGAGTAAAATACAAAATCTTTATCTATCGAAAAACTACCTACCTTAGTGGATTTTAAAATAACCAGTTTTTCCCAAACACTTCACAATTATCAAATTACCACACTCGTTACCGAAGAATTAAACACATGGTAAAATTTCTCCAAATCAAAAATTACCTCGGTAATTATAATTATTACGTTTTCATCGCTCGTCGAATATCGATCGAACGGAAAATAAAGAGTATAATAGAAACATTTAGACCGTTTGGAAAAAGGGGCGAGGTTCGTCGAAGAAATGGTTTTGCTGTTATTAAACCAAACCCTAAAAATCGCGATAAAATATTCAGGACGAGCGGAGAAGTGGCCCTTTCGTGCGAAAAGGAGTTGCTTTGTAGGAATGAAAGGAGCGTGCGTGGTCGATGAGGCAATGATGAGGAGCACGTGCAAATTCGAGGCGTTCCTTTTGACGAGCCTCGTTCGGCCGCTCGCTCGCGTGTTCGAGTGTTCGAGTTAGTAGTCCTTTTATCTTCGTTAAGAGACTCGTGCCGGCCGTGAATAAGAGAGAAAGGGAGAGGAGGGAGAGAGAGCGAGAAAAAAAAATCGCCTCGACGAGAGACTGGAACGCGGAACGATAATCGCGCCACGACCAAATGGCCACGGGTCGTCACGCGTGTCTTTCGATTGTTGGCGAAAAAAGAACAAGGAATGAGAAAAGAAAAAAAATCGAGTCCGTGTAAAGCGTGTTCGTATGGACCACGATAAGATTGAAGAGAATAATTGATAACGCGAGACGTGTCTCGAGGCGCGTGCGATTTTGAGAAATCGTCGCAGAGACCAGGGTGTCGGGAAAAATGCGACACGCTCTCGCGTGCAGGAACGGTTTGATCATTCGTCATGTGTAACCACCAGAGAAATCGTGTTCGATCGTGTTTTTCTGAGTCTTAGGTTGAAAAAGCGGTCGTTTTATATCGAACACATAAGAGACGAGCTGATAAGCGTCGAAGTTCTAAGGAATAAAATTGTTTTTCGTTGAATGGGAACGTAAGGGATTTTTCGTGAGAATTTCTCAACGAAAGATTTTGCACCGGTGGATGGAATTGGTTTTTTCTTTTTTTTTCTTTTTTTCTCTTTCTTTTCTTTTTTTCTTGTTTTGTTCTTTCTTTTTAGAATGATCGTGCGAAGGTTCAGTTTAATCGAGTAATAATTTCAAAGGGATAATCGGTCGCGCGGATACGAGACTTAATTCAATAATATCGATGTCGTAATTCTATAATACAATGGGTCTAGGGAATAAATTCTTGGACGATCGTGTAGCAATTATTTCTGATTACAGTCAGGTAGGTTCGTGACATAATTAGCGATGCAACGTTACGCCGGTCTACACGGTTTTGTTCCGCTCAGCTCCAATTAAAGGATCTTTCTCTCTCTCTGCTGAATTATTCAATTACACGAAAGAATGTTCACCCATTGCTGCGCGGAATTCGCGGGAAAAATGCATGTTAAATTACGTGACATTTAATTAACCTTTCAAACGCAGATGAAAGAAATTCGGCTTTCTTGTTTTTATTTCATTTTCGCGTCTTTCATCATTTTTTTCGACCGACTCGTTCACCGGTGAAAATGATTCCTGGATTTTCCCTGAAATCGACCTTAATTTCGCTTTAATGCCCGACGATTACTTTGAAGAAGGAACAGTATCGCTTTGAAGGAAACGAAACGATTCAAGCCGCGCGCCGAGCTATCGAACAAAGACGTTCTTGCGTGAGTCGAATTAATATAATCACGTCACGCGGCCACGACCGGTAATATTGCGAAAAGATCGTAGCTTCTCGAAAACCGGTAATCACTTCCGTGGAATTTTCATGGCGAGAACGCGCGTGTTACATGTTTGCGATTGCTTTTTTTGCGATATCTAATCGGTAGAGGCACGTGACAGATATTTCCTGATACACGCACAAGTTTACGAGTTTAAATTCCTTCTATTGCCTCCTGTTTCGTAGAATCTACGCATGATATCGTGTATGAAAGCATTTCAGTGTTTTACCGTGTTTTGCTAACGAGTAATTCGATACGAAGGCGGGAAACTAATTGTACACGAAATTAAGGATAATTTGTTTGGTGCAGATAGACTGTAGAAACTACTTGTTAGCCGCGCGTAGAATTAGATTTCAAAAATAAGTGTTAACACGTTATTCGGGAATAGAAAGTGAAAATTCGATGCAGAAGCAGCTACGTAATTGAAGTAATTCACTGTTGTGCCCGATTACTGTTACACAAAAGAAAACATGTAGTACGCGTTCACGAATGCTCCAAAAACGATAAAATTAATTCGAAAGCGTGCTTTTACTATCTCGTCCGCCACCGGTGGATTATCAGCTGCAACTATCGTTTCTTCGACTAATTCATGATAATGTATACAGCTTTTGCATTTGCTAATTCTCCGATCGTTAACATACCACGATAATGTACAAACTGGCGGGGCAAATTCTTGAGGGTTGCATAATCTCGCCGACATAATACCACGCTGCTCGTTCACGGGGCTAATATTTTGGGAAACGAGACGGTTTCGCTTTTTTCTCAATTAGGAGCCGCTGAAATAGTTTTCGTAACTCTGCATCGGTGGACGGATCGGTCTCCTCGAAAAAGAATAAGAGAAACGAAGGCGGAGTAGGCTCATTAGCGTTATTTGCCGTCGTTACGTAAGTCGTGTAACTCCATCTCGCTTCGTCCACTCTTCCATCGCTCCTCTTTTTCGCTTTGTCAGTCGGCCTTTCCCGTGAATCGATTTCACGCGATGAAAAAACGACAAAAAAAAGGGAAAAAAAAATAGTACGAGAAAAGAGAAGGGAGGACGGAAAAAGTCGGTCGCTTGTATCTTTCGTCGCGTGTTCGTTCATCTTTTCTCATTATGGTCGTCGGTCTCTGCTCGAAGATCGAATTTACGCGCGAGTTTGAAGCACAAAGTCGAGGAAAATAAATTCGTTGAAACGCTTCGTGTTTGAGAAGGACGAATTTGCCGGCGAATTATCGGGGAACAATGATCGATCGGTGCCGTGCTCGCGCTCCATTTCCACCGGTTCAGCCTTCCTTTCATCGACGTCGCTGCGAGAAAGCGTGTCTGAAGTAGAAAAAGCGGAGCAGTCGTCCGGCCGTTGTACGGCGCATCGTTGTAAACCGTGTTTTGTGCCGCTGTGTTCCGCAAAAGTTCATAGGTACAAAGATGCGGTGTACGCCGCACGGTAACCGTGGGAAAGCGCCTACGAGCAGTATGTTGCTTCTACAGTTTATCGCGGCTGGCGAGCATGGAACGAGTTACTTCTGAAACGGTATATCTGAAATAATTGTATTCACGGAGAATGATTGGGTCGGGTCGAGCAGTTCTTTGCACTCTTTGATGCAATAAGTATTTCTAAGTTCGATCAAGTTAAATAAAACTCTTACGTATTCGATAGGGATTTATGTTTTGAAAAATGTTACCGAGTTTCAGGAATATATCACTTATTTTGAAACCTCAATTTCAACTGCAATGCGCAATAGATATCGAAGCAAACGATGGGAATTTCATTTCAATTTATTTTTTATTTTAAACTCAGTACAATAACATGTTTCGAAATCGTGCCTATCTACTTCTGAAAGACTCTGTACATCGAACACAGTGATCCAAGATAGCTGCCGATAAATTCCATTAAATATCGCAGCCGCAGTGCCGCATGAACTATTAGTATGTATCAGATATACTCTGGTATTCTTTCGTCTCGTTCTCACTCTCTTCTTTCCCAATAAAAAAGAGCTTCTTCGTTCCCGAGACGAGCCAGCTCGTCGTTAGAGGAAAAAGAAAAAAAAAAAAGAAGAAGAAAAAAATAGAAATAAAAAAGAACGTTAGAATACGGAGGAGAAAGACTTGCTCGTTCTTCTTTCCGCGTTGGCGTGTCCACGTTGAAGCGGTCGTGCACGGAAGACCTCGCGGTGCGTCGCGGCGCAACGATTCGAAGCGCAACGAGCGTGCGACTCGCAGTCCTCGCGAGTCCATGGAGCTCGAGTTCGCTTCACCGATCGCTTCACCGTGGCGTACGAAGTTTCGCGAGGTTCGCGAGACAGTGTCGCATTACGAGCCGCATAATCCCGTGTGCTGGAACGTAATACGGAATCGCTGGTTCCGGTACCGAGTTGGCGGCGTGTTACGCAAACGCCCGCCTACCACTGGGATCGTTTCGTTGCCTCCGATAATTCTTTTTTTTTTTTTTATCTTCTATTAACGTGGAAGGTCGGTCTACTTTCTATCTCGAGCTTGTCCTGTTGGATGAATTCAGTAGCCCGTATCGGTGTAAAAAGACGCAAGAGAACATTTCTTCGTGGCCAAAAGAGTTAAGAGCGTGTCATTTGTACTCTTGACGAATTAAATAATTAAATTTTTTATATGCTGGAAGCTGTCGATTAAAACGTCGAATTTGAAAGTATTCGCGAAGTCGTAAAAGCGATCGGACGACAGAGTTTAAAGTTTTGGACATTTTGACGAGAGAATTTATGGAAACTGAAGAATATAAGAGTCTGAAACCTCGGTGAGATGAAGCGAGTTAGATGAAGTATACCTTCAGATGGGTGCCAGTCCATCAATTGGTGTCACCATTTGATGTTTCAATTTAGGATCCCGTTATAACGTAAAGGTTATTACATACTCCCAGGTGTGTAATATACTAACGCGACATAACTTGATCTACTTTCTACCAACAATTTTTGTAACTTCGTTTCGTCGACTGACTTTCGTCTCAGAAAGGAACCGTCGCTCTTTCGTTCGAGAAATTTTCTAGACGGTAGACTCTGTAAAAATGAGCTCCAGACTTCTGCACGTTTTGAGGTCGAGCCTGAAACTCGAGCCGAGGAGATTTCTCGTTCTCGTGTCTCTCGAAGGATCGTGCCTTCGTCGAGCCGTATCCTTCGGTCTCGCATGGAAGGATCGAGCGCCGTTCCGCTCGAAATCCAATCGTCGCGACCGCACGTTCGTTTATGTTTGATTCCCGCGGAGGGTTTCGGCCCATTGTGACGGCAGACGTTTCTAACTGTGCCGTGTGTTTGCCGATTCAATCGGTTATTCGCAGTATGTATATCAATGTACATATTACAGTAATGCGATTTCGAAATGCGGTTCCCTGTGCAAAGAGTGATTACGTATTAATCATCGGCACCGCCGAACCTGCTGGGAATTCGCGGCGCAACGTGTAATTTGTTGTTTGAGAAATTGATCGACGGGGTTGGTGAATGAATCGTGTGAATAATTGAACAGATTTTTTTTAATTAACGCCAGTATTTGATATTTTCTGGTTACGAACTTGCAAGGTATCAAGTGCTGTGAAAATGGTTTAGAAACATACGTATTTGAGAAAGAACACCCAAGATTTGTTTCTTTTGTTCAAGACAAACGACTTGCTTGGTTTTGTTTGTCAGACTTTGCATGCGAATAACAGTCATCGGTGATTACGCGTTTACGACAGTACCGTGCAAGGTAATAAAATGTTATGCGTGACAGTAACTATAAAGGCAGAGCTAAGGAAGATAAGAGCGTTTGACGTAACAGAAGACAATCTTTCTCATCTTGCTACAACATTTAACCACTGACCAAGAACGTCTCGACTCGAAATTATTTTTTGAATCTCTCTCTTTCTAACTCTTTAACGAGAAATCAAAATTTTACTTCGATCATTTTATCTGTTCACCAATTCTCAGGATATTTCCCAAAAATATCGCTTTCCAAGATCTAGTCGCCATCTTCGTTCTCGTTCCTACTGTTTCCAGCGTGTCGCTTAAGTCCCAGATCTCGCCTAGTCACGCTTTCGAGCAATTAGATTTTTCATTTGCCGGTTGTTTGCGTCGTACCCAGAGTTATCGTGGGTCCGAGCCATAATCTCGCCGTTCAAGATTTTATCGCGTCAACCTGCATACGTGCACGCGTCACAGTTTAACGCTTACACGTGCTCAAACGTGGAAGGATATCCGAGATGCGAGCCATTTTTTCGTCCAGTGTTTTACGTTTGCCCTTTTTGTTTACCGTCTCGCGGAGATTACGAGTCGCGTTGCCGTAATCTACTGCATTGTCTGTGATTTCAGTAAATCCTACGTCGTTTCACGTATGTACCCACTCTCAGTAAATCCTTTTGCTTGGTATTACGTAGATTTCAAAGTGTACGTTCTCGCGTGTGTACACACGTGGAATAAAGGTTTTCTTGGTTACGTTCGTGGCCACGTAAAAATAGTTTGTAGAGATCTCAAACGCGATGGCGTTCGACACCGATGGCCCTTCAGTTTGACGTGATTTCGAGCGCCGAGCCAGCCGGTTGGAAATTTCGCTGGTCTGTGCCGAAGCGTCTCGATTCACTGAATATACAAGTGTCCAGAAACTCGATTATTCTCCTTCCGCGAATGTCATCGACGATTTTACGCGTTCTATTATTACAGATGTTAGTTGTACCTATCTTGGGAGAGAAATTATGACAGGTTAGATAATTTTAAATCCTTGAATAAAATTTTGGTTCCAATAGTTCGCAAAATTATGTAAGTAGAATACGAACAAGAATCTCGAAGACTGCGACCGTGGTTTAAATTTGGGTTAATAATATTTTGTAGATTTCTGTATCTGCGTTATTCGCGAACGACTCGTCACACGAAGTTGTAAATAATTTTGATTATGTTTTGACGTAACCCTAATTGCGAAACAGGTTCTACATTGATCTTTTTTTTCATGTAGGAGGGGATTTGTCGGATAGACTGTTTTTCTCGCACGCACGTGGTTTTCATTGCTCGCCGTCTCGAAATTTCAAGTCATTTAAATGGTTACTTGGCAGTTTGGGTCGGTTCCAGGCATTGTCGAAACATTGTGGTACAACGGTTAAAGCTTACAAACGTGCATCAGTTTGCACCTACCTTTCATCGCTTTCCGCGTCAGTTAACGATAATGCCCATGTTGTACTGACGAAAAACGACTGCAGCGACGTGAAAATGTGCAATTCAAGCTGCTTTCAGTAGTAGTCCTTGCTACCGTGTATTATTTGTACAATTCCAAGCAAACGTAATAATTTATTGTTTCGCGTATACGCGACGGGTTTGCGACGGAAGTTATGCAATTTGAATCATTCCATTACTAACGGAATATCTCGTTTTTAACGCGAAACAACGTTTTTCAATGAAATTTGAAACAACGTAGAACTCTCGATCATTACTGGCTTTCGACACGTTTTGTTACGTTTGACACGTCGTGTCGCAAACACTCGTATTTGTAGCATAAAAACGCTGCTAGGATGTAAGCCGAACGATCGATAATTTTGATGAAAATTCGCGTGAAAATCGATACGGAGATTTCGGTAATAAAAGAATTAAAGAATACGGTGGAAGGACAGGAAAAAAGAAATTTCAGTAACTTCTCAAGGATCTCGTTAGTTTTTCGAAGACAAGGAATAACGAACCCCGATCGTTCCGTCTGGTGATCGCGTATAACGAAGACGTTATCAGCTACAACGACAAGAAAAACACGATTGTGAGCTAAAGATAGTTAAAAGCTTTTGACGTTTTTTCGACTTCGTTGTCTTCGATGTCGTCGGTGTCGTCTTCGTCGTCGTGGTGTCTGATGCAATCGAGCGCAACAGACTCTCCTCGACTCTCTCGCTATTTTTAAACGTAATTGCAGCCGGCCGTTTTAATGGGCGAGCGGGTATACAGAAGTAGACGAAGGGAAGAGGAGGGTCGTGGATAGAGGAGCAGTGAAAATTTGTCGGCGTGTCTTTTGGGGATGTTGCGGCGTTAACGAGCGATTCCGAATCACACGAATTTTCATATTCCTTTTTTCGGTTGGTTGCGGTTCTATCTCTGCTGCACGTTTGTACATCGTTGGCGAAAACATTTCATGCAGAATACTGGGGATTTTGCTAGGGGAATTCCGGTTCGTTCGCGGTTATCGTTGGCCGCGACAAACAAACCGAGGGGACCAGCCCCAATGTTGAATTCATATTTTTCGCCACGCAGGATCTCGTGTTTCGCCTCGGTGTGAATGTCGCGTCATCCTCAATAATCTAGCTGTTCTTTCCGTGTAACGTTTAGAAGAGCGCGCGACGAATGGTAGTTAACTCGACGAACGAAACGAGGCAGTCGGTTGGCCACAGGATGGTCGGTCGTCGCTCATGTAGGCACTCTTAAACTAACGCCAATTAGTAGCGCGGTACACCGCGGAGTACACTATAAATAGGCCGTTAGGTAGGTCTGGGTTGAATTGGGTAAGCGTTAAGTTGCGTATTAACGGGTCGCTAATGACGCAGCGTGCGCACCAAGTAGGGTTTGGGTGTCGAGGGGTGGCGGTGGACGTGGCCGAGGGCGTGTGTAGCTTTTCGAACGAGCCATCGCGAATTCGATTCTAATTCTGTGACACTCTGTACGGCTGACTATATCAAAACGTGATTCAAAATACGTCCGAGATACCCATAAAATACGCTGCTTCGGTTGTCACGAGGCCAATTTAATTTCGCCGAGTATATCAGATCGGGAGTAACGGATACGCGTGCTGGGTCGCTTCAATTTTGGATCGTTGGGATCGTCGGGGTTCGTCGAATCCGCAATTAAAGACACGTGGATAGCTATTCGCGTGTACGTTTTCTGATTCGGGAACCAGAATGTTCCACGGTGCACACTCTTCCTCTCTGCGCCTACCACTATTAATCCGACCGATGGTATCGCGATTGGAATCGAGGAATTGCCTCGATACCGCGTCATTGAATCACGAAGCTGTACACCGGAGCCGCTGCGCGGAGATACGATTTCTTTCCGTCGTTGAATTTTCCGAGACGGATCTTTAATTCGATTACGTCACGTTATCCGAGATAGAGGGAGGAAGGGAAATAGAGGAAGGGTGATAACCTTAAAAGTTGAACGGTCGGCCAAGATTCTGCCGCGCTTCTTACGGTTCGACGCTTTCGCCGACACAGGGTGAATGAAAAGAGTTAAATGGCAAGCTGTCGGGATGGAAAGGGTACGGTACGAGGCTGTCGAGAGATGAGCGGTCGGAGGGCGAGGGCGGAAGAAAAGAAAAAAAAGAAAGAGGGAGTCGATCGGTCAGCTGACTTGTGGCTGGCTGTCCTTGTCCCTCTTCGGATCTTCCTCGTTCGTTTGAAAGCCGCTAAAGGGGGCCTTAATTACGCAACTAGGTCGAAAGGGGCGTCTAATTTATTTCCAGCGACATAGGTGACTGCTTGCGGGCCTCTCCGCGACAGCTAGCTTGTTAGCGCAGCGTATTTGTTAACATAAAGGGAGGTCAACGACTCTTGTGACATCGTTTCGGTTTACGTTTTCAACGTCACGTTTTGTTAGCCTCTGTTTCCTTTCTTCCGTTTTTGTTTTCGTTTCTTTCACTTTTTCGAATCTTGGTGTCAGGCGAAATGTCGCGTTGGAGGAGGCAATTTGAAGAAGACGTATGTAAATGTGTGCCGGTATCGCGATAGGCACTCAGGATTCGCACAATGTTGCTCCACAGCAGCGTGACTAGTGAAATGTGTCGATATACGAGTGGTTTCGACGAAGGAATAAAACTCTCGTTGTTTCGTCGGCTCGTATAGGTTTGTTTTATCTTATTTCAACGTGTCAAAGCGCAGAATGTTGCTTATAAGAGAGCGAGGTTTGGTAAGCTCTTTCGTTGCGAGCAGTTTTTAAAGAACAAGGGACGTACTGTTCCGTACGTGGTATCTTCAAATGTTTCTTAAGGTTTTACGCATAGCGTATTTAAAAGTTTGTGAGATAAAAATTATTTCAACGTTAATTACCGCTAATGACGTTAACGTTATTATTATCTCCTTCTTTTGTATTAGTTATTCGTTTCTGTAACAAAAATTAGAATATCAGGACTTAAGTACTTACGAGTACGTAAGTTCTCAATCACCAGCGGCTTCTGAAATTCTCGATCCCTTGCGGATTTTCCCCTTCACACTTAAGTTAGTCTGTTTCCACGCCAAACTCCACCATGCACCAAGTACTTTGCATACCTCAAATCAGTGGTTGCCAACCAGCAGTGCCGACACGCGAGCTTAATTTTAGTAGCACGCGAATTATGAAAAAAGGTAAAAAAAAAAAAAAAATTGGTTTAAATAAAATATGCATATTGCACACTTACGTATCCAAGATTTTAAGTACCACGTTCACGAATTTTGTACGATACATCGTACACGCACGTTTTCCTAAGATTTATCGTATTTATCGTACGACACGTTTCGAGCGGTCAAAGACACGCTAGTTTCTTAAGTTGTATCATCGGACACTCCATTTCTACACGTTGATTCGCGTGTGCGCTACTTGCATTGACTCGTTTCGATAATCTACGAATATTAACGCCGGTATCTTTCTCCTTTCTCAACCGGTGTCACGCTTTCGTTTCGCGCCATTGAACAAATATCAGCGTTCACTCGGTATCATTCAAAAGCATGACTTTAATCTACCATCATGTCGCGCGAATATCCGTCGCCGGTTAGGTCGAATTATTGGTCCATGGTGTAAGACAATTTTGCAATTCAAATAGCCTGAATTATGGCGCCATTACTTTCGATTTTATAGCACTTTCTTCTGGTGTAATGTTCGAACAAGTGTTAACTGCTTGCTATCTCGCGGTGCTATTCCGAATGCGTGCAGCGTGTATTTTTATACGAAATTATTACATATCGTATCGTAAATCAATTTCGAAACAACGCTAACTTTAATCGCTGATCATTGTAGCAAAATAATTCTTCAGCAAAGTATACTGTGTAAATGGCAGATTATTTTCTGAATATGTATTTGAAAAATTTTTATCAGGGTTTCTTTCTAAAAAAAAGAACTACTTTTCGCGTATATCGGATCTTAATTTTCCAAATCGTTCCATTAATTTTTCTAACTCTCAATAAATTCATGCTATTTATCCCGTAGACAGGTTCAAAAATTTTCACACAAAGGACCCCACATTGGTGTTCGTGTTTTCCATGCATTTTTACATATCTTATATCTTTCACGATGAGTATAACTCGCTCGGCGAGTTGATATACATATATGTATGCACGTATGCAGTAACAGTGGCGATACGCACGGTTGATGAACGTTCTTATCCGGGATCATCTAATTCTGCCAGGCTCCAAGTCCCGAACAAGACATGCGTTGTGCTGATACGTAATGCACGTATAAGCAAGAATCTTGTACATAAACGCGAGTGATGGTCGGCTTATCGGTCGAACCGTTGTCACGATACACTCGCATCGTTGTGCTCCCCTTATTCTTCGTTCCTTCTAACAGATAAGATTGGCCCTGAACGAAGATAAAAAACGTTTTGTTAAGTACCGGAAGTTTTTTACTTTCGTCACGCGACGAAAGAGAACTGCAGGTACTTAGATTCTTGGGATGATGGTGGAATTTGAGATAATTTTTTATGCTGGCACGAAGCACTACATTTTCAAATATTTATATCGTAATTAGCAGTAGAACAACCTGAGTGGTCAAAAAGACTTATCAGTAATTTCATACAAAAATTTTCTAAGTTTATCCTGGTACATTTTTTTTTTTGCAGAAAAAGATTGTAATTTGGTCGAAATATAGAATGAAATTTAGAATCGTTGGTCCGTTAATCTATGGACTTTTCGGATATGACGAGTTACTCTGGTAATCAATTCTATCGTATCGATTACGAGGCGAATTTCACTCGTAAAACCATTTCATGGTTTCCTGGTTAGGGAATACAAGCGCTATCGGTTTGATTTTCCACCCAGACTGGTCGATGTAGGCCACGTTATGAGCTTGACCTATGTCATTATCGACAATGATTCCTCCACTGGAACGATAAGTGTTCGTGGGTTATTTCGATTTGGACAGAAAGTATAGTATTTTATGAATTGCTTCCTGTTTACTCTTTCGTGTTATTCATAGTCGCGAGTGTTTTCTCTTGGCTTTCCGAATTATTTTATTCACTGTCAATCGTGAATTATTTAAATATATTTCGATCAAATTTATTTCTTAAATTGAATCACTTCCTACTTGATTGAAACTAAGTAAATCTAACGGTTAAAAACTCGAATTGAAAAAAAAATTATTAAAAAAGATTAGATGTTCACTAAAAATATTGATAGCTTTTGGTACCTTGTACCCGATATATCGCTTAAAGTATAATTTCGTATATAAAATCTTAAATCGTGATACGACGGTCGTAAGAAACGAAATAAGTAAAATCTTGCAGTTCTTCGGATCGCCGAAAGATTGCCAGCGTATCTCTCTCTCTCTCTGACAAAAGTCAAAGTTATTTATTTCAGCATTCCGGCGGATAGTCTCATAAGTCGGCTATCTCCTCGATCGATCATTTTATTTTCAATCCAATCCGGTCCTACGATATTCGCGAGGCTTTCCTTCTTGTTTGTCTTCGAGCTTCGCGCCAGATGCACCCCACTGTTTTTCGTCCCGTATTTACGTTGCTGCGCTCAGCAACGTTTGACCGAGAAACGAAGGCTCGAGCGAAGCCAGCCGAAAGATAGGAGGCGAGAAAATTGAATAAGTACGCACGGGTTCGAGGAGCAGGAGGATAACGTTGATGCAAGTATAAATGTTTATGTTACGTGTCTCTCGATAACGTTCGTTATCGGTTGTCTTTGTACCGTATGGCGCAACGAGGCTCGCCGGATGTGATTTTACACGCGTCGGAGTAAGAAGGAAATGACTGCGGCCGAAGGTGTTCCGAGGCGAAATTTCAAGAGAGATCGCACTAAAATAGACTTTCGTCTGGATGTGTTAGCGAGTCGCGAGATCCTCTGCTCGGGGATTCGGTCTATGTGGGCTTTGATCTGTTATTTTCGCGCCACTCGCCGCAGAAACGCGTTCTCACCGCTCTTCTCCGATTCTACTGCAAAGAAACAACAATTGCTGTGCTAAAAACAGAGATTCAGTGTAACGATTCGAGACTTCGTAAACTGGGAGACAAACAAAGCGATAAACCGATTAAACTTTAATAACTTGATTTTTCCCGTAATTTTATTTCTTTTTCGTAATATCGTACATACTCGAAAGGACTCGGCGCCTCCGAGAAGAGCAACGTCGATTAATTTTAATGCCAGTCGCGTTGCCGCCTTCGATCCTCCCCGATGCTTCACCGGGACACCCACGCGTGTGATCGATTAGGATTCAACGTTGAAACGTAATACTTATTGTTAGAATTCGAAAAAATGAGGGAGGGAAATAATGATTCACGATGGTGATGGAAGAAAAAAAAAAAAAATGTTGGAAGCATGCAGAAGGATAGGTCGGTTATATCGGAGCAACGATAGCAATGAGGATAGGTTCGCATCGATAGAATTTCCTATGTTGTATCGGACTTGGGTAGTTATAGTTTTCACCAATGCCGGTGGCATATTCCTCTTTCATTCTCTTCCCGACTTTTCTCACCGTCAGTTATTCTTCTTCTCTTTCTCTGTTTCCCTTTCGATATCTGTCTCTCCTTCTTTCTCTTATTACCTCGTTCGCGTTCTCTACGCTCGAATTCATTCAATGTTTCCAATTAAGGGGTTAGTCCACTTTGCGTCGGCAGTGAGGTGTGACTCTGAGCTGCGGATGCGGTGTTCTCGCACGTTCTAGAACTGCATTCGAGCGAGACGCTTATTATTAAAGCCGGCGCTCGCGTGCATTTTCCTGGCCGCATTATTCAGATCGAGGGAAATTTTGGAAGGTTTCGTTCGTGGCTCTTTTCACCTCTTTTCACCTCTTTTCCCCTCTTTTCCTCCCTTTTCGCCTCTTTTCGTTTCTTTGCCCCACTCTTTTCACGTGGTTGCCACGATTACCTGCAGATTTTCATTCTGCTCTGTTATTAGGCCGTTACGCTCGTCGTATGGCAGATATACCGCACACCAGATGAAACTCGATTTCCTTCTGATAATCCTATATTTGCATACGAAATTGTAGCCTGTCCGCGACAGTCTAATAACTTCATTGTAACGCTATACAATTTGTCGAATGGGTGAGCCTGGATTTTGAAAAAAAAATTCGTCCCGATAAACGGCGATGACAGGCCATGTTTTATAACGTGTTTTATAGAATGATCGCGTATATTCCTACGAGAGGATTAACGTTTCATGTTCTCCGCGTTGGTCGAGTAATTATATCCGTGATTAATCTCCTGGGGGGGAAACAAACGCGTACACATCAAGTATCGTATATCGAGTATCACCGATTCGTCGACTCTTTTTCTCTAATTAATTCGCGATTAACCCTTCGGTGATTCATCGTGCCGGACTTGCCTAACAGTGGCTCGTTAATCTCAATAAATTCCCGTTCGAACGGTGTTCGCGCCAAATCGAATTTTTCGCTCGCGTAATTTAAAACACTTTAATTGCACATCGCGAGACGGACAATGAAGCACGGCTCCTATTATTAAGGTCCGGCATAATAGGAGCTGTATTGTTGCGGACGGGTCGGTTCAACGAATCGATACCATAAAAACTAGTTGTAATCGTTGAGAGTTAAGACGATAATACCAGGCGTATTATATCTGGTGGTACAATTGGCAAGGGGATGATTCGAAATTAAAAAGAAATGAACCGAAAAATGAAACCATTTTTGTTTTACATTTTTTATTTGTTTTTATACACGAAACTGTGCTCGTAAGCACGATCCGTATCGCCGGTTCTGTAACACCCTGTATTACAGATAATGCAGAGAACGGCTCGGTGTTCGTTCATGAAACAATTCGCTTCCACTTTCCCTCGTTCTCTTTTCCCATGTTTTTCAGCACCTCCATTCTTTCATATCTCTTTCACTTTCGCGTCTCTTTTTACCGTAACCGAATCTATACTCGCATTCAGTCAGCATAAAAGCTATCACCTTGCGCTTTCTTACCCTGCCTTCGATTATCTGACTTTTTTTTTTTATCGCGTTGCCATGGCGATCTCCGGTCTCGTTTTTCCTCCCTCGCCACCCCTCGGAACCTTTCGAAACCTGCAACCCTTCGCAATTTATAGATTTCACGAATTCACCGGGAGAATTTGTTACCGAACCGAATTTAAACTCGAGCGCGTGGGCACGATGTTAAAGCATGGCATAAAGCTTCGCTCGAAAAAGATTACGGGCTTCTGTACGCGGTGCGCCAGGAGGTCGCTGCCGTGAATGGTAAGGAACGAGAGAAGCCAGTGTGTCGTCAACACTGATTCTAATTTAGATAGTCACGGTTAACCACGTACTGACAATAGGTTGTTTCGGATGGTACCGATAAGGTTACGAGCCCTGCTCCGTTCCGGATACGAGTACGTCTCGGTCCTCCGGAAGACCTTCGGTTTTAGTTACTCAACGTATCGGTGATTTTTTTTTTTTATTTTTTTTATTTATTTACCTTTTTTTCCTCTTTTTTATTTCTTTTTTATTTTTTCCTCACGGACTTTAGCTGCATTCAATCTTAAAAGCCTCCAAAGAAACGAGAGAAAGATTTATGGTATAAAAACTTGTGGAAGATTGCATTTTTATCCCCGGAATATAAACCTAAAAATAAGAATCAAGGCTGTTGAGTGTCTCGCAAAATACAAATTCTTTTCGTCTTCTTTATTTAAATTCATTTCCGAGTACCATAGTGCTCGTTTATACTATGTTAAATGGTACCGATGTCCCACTTTGAGAACCACTGTCTCCGAACAATCGCTCCTCTCCAATAACACCGATCCACAAGAAAGTTACTACAACCGTGGCTCCACGACTTCGAAAGGTTTCTCGCGATCGACGCGATACCTGCTTCAAAAATTTATTCCTCCCATTATCCGTCGTCTTTCTCACTTTTTCCCCATCGAATTATCTCTTTTACCTCCCTTTCGGTTTTTCCGTTTTCCAGCTATTACGGTGACAAAAGCACGTTCGCGGAATAAAT
This sequence comes from Ctenoplectra terminalis, assembly GCA_019453375.1. NCBI lineage: Eukaryota > Metazoa > Arthropoda > Insecta > Hymenoptera > Apidae > Ctenoplectra > Ctenoplectra terminalis. The sequence goes on from SMSQ01026111.1 coordinate 57,855, forward strand.
CAGTCGTTCTCCAAACGAACCATCTAGTTTACCGAAGCTTCACGGTGCGCATATTAGTCGCCGGTAGCCAGCTAGTGGGTCACATTTCCGTGGCGATGCTATTGGTTAGGTCAGCCTCTAGATAGATGCTATAACGATGCAGCCACGCATACGTGGCCACGTACGGAAGATCGTTCACGCACACTAGACCACGGATAAACCGCCCCGTGCGCGTCCGTGCACCGAGCCAGTTAGTCGAACAACGGTTACTTCTTAATGGACTCGTGGTGCTCGTCTATTACCTGGTCTGGTCTCTCTGTCTCGGGCCATGTTCGCGTAGAGCACACATACGCCGTATCATTGGCACGTGACTCGAAGGAGTCGTGACTTTGCGAGGAATACACGTACTCGAGCCGCCTTTCCGTGTCAGGATCGACCCTCTTCTGTATCGGGTTGGATAATGGTCGCGATGTTGCTCACGTGAGAAAATTTCTGGCGACAAACTGGAGAGTTGGGTCGAACACACTTGTTTATTGGCGTTGCTGGGAGGTAACATTCGATTTTTAACGATGGTCAGGGTGATGTTTGTAAGCGGATGGAAACAGAGTCGTACGATAGTTGACTAATAGAAGTTAGAAGAGTTGAGCAATAGAAGTTACAAGAGTCACGTGGATTACGAATTTATAATATTTGTTGGAAGATGAAATTGATATAAAAATACCGCAGGACTCGGTTACCTGTCTTTGGCGTCTGGTTGGATAGAAAACTAAGGGAACAACCTGGTGCATGGTTCTAGCTCTACGAACGAGCCAGACGACGACGCATTACGTGCGCCGGTTTGGCTTCGGCGACGAAGTGAAAGGAGAACGTTTTGTGTCGGATCGAACGAGCAAATATTGAAATTGTGGTTAACGCGGCACGGTGAAACCTGGATTCTTTCGGGAGAGACACTCGAGGTGCAGTGCACTCGTGCACGGCCTCGAGGACGAATCGATTCTGCGGTGTGACGAAATAATTGGCTAGATAAATCGTGGCAGATACCGGAGATGGTAATCTCGATCGAGCGTGCACCGGTTGATAAAGAGAAATAACGTCTTACTTCGATACATAGAGTCGTTACCGGGTTCACCTGGAAGGCATTAATTCTGATTACCACGAATCACCGTGCCGCTAATAAATCAGTACACGACTGTCTGTACTTTCTCTTCGAGGCAATCTATCTTCGAACATCTTCGCCGATGGTATTGTAGTCGATTGGAACTTTCTTAACGCTTCTCATTCTCCTGGATCACGCTATACCTGGCAGAGCATCACCGATAGTCATCCAGACAAAATCTATAGAATTCTCGGGATCCTTAAAGCTGCTAGAGTTACGAATTGAATTGCTTCCTCGCACGCAGAGAGAAGTAATGCTCGAAAAGCTCTCGAGCGAGAGAAGGGTGGTACCAGAGGAGGATGCTCTCGCTGGAGAATCATCGCTATTTCAACTACAGCATTATCTGTTCCCTGAGGGAGAATCAACTCCATTCCTGTGGAGAGAGAATCACTTATCTGCCGTAAAGGGAGATCCGTTCTGCATCGACAGGGCTCCAACTAGACGCAGAAGGGACCAGCTATCAATCGTTATCGCTGTTCTGTGTAAGGTGAACGTGGTTCGTTATCACGCTGCGAGATTCAACGCGACCCTCGCTCGTCCCGAACCGGTATCCTCTCGCATAAACCCGACTATTCAACGAAATCGCGCACTTTCTCATGAACTTTCGAGCTGAACTCGATAAACCGACGGGATACATCGGGGCGGTCTGAATGTCAATCATGGCTGGGAGATGTTTGAACACTCGTACAAAAATTACTTCAACAAGAATGTCCGGTATATATGCTGGAATTCTAATAATACGTTGCGATTTGTGGCGTCAGGACCTAAGATAGTTGCAATCTGGCTAATTTGCTTTTTTTTACAAGCGACTCCTCGCACAAGACTTCGAATCGCAAGCTCGAGAAGACGTCCCGCGGTTATCGCGACTCATTACCTACGCGAGCGTTGAATATTCGTCGTCGCTGCTAACATTTTGCAGGATTCGAAGTTTTTAATCTCGAGGGACGCTTTTATAGTGCTCGCATACGAACACCGTGACGTGGTATTCCATTACTGCACGTTGGGATGCTTTCAGAGCGTAACACGATGCGAGGAGCACATTTCCGCTGCGTGTTTAATTTGAGGAAGCTCTTTCATCCTGCTGGTCCACGTTAAGTATTAAAGAAACGCGAAATTTCGCGTGACAGCCGATACCACCGATACCAAGTTTCGAAACTGTAATTAAAGCCGCGTTACAATTTCGCTTCGAACCGGCGACCAAAGGGTAGAGGTTGCCTTTGTTGCCTCGTGAATCACAACTAATCATCAAGGATCGAGGAAGTATAAAGTTTCGCGCTCGAAAGCGGGTCGAGGTAATGAAAATTTCGACGCGGTATCGCGGCCTGAGAAGGTAGAGCGTTTCAAAGCGAAGCGTCTTGCAGATGACTGTACCGGAAGAAGTCTCGTGGCAAAAAGATCTACAGGGTCTTGGCTGGCTGCGACTGCGAGGGACCAGAGGGTGTTTAGTCGCCAGAGAGACAAAGGGAAATAAGACGAAGAGTCTAAGAAGGAAGGCCAAAAAGAAGGCAAAAAATGGAGACAATAAGAAGATGAGAAGCTGTGCAGCTAGAAAGCGGTCTAGAAGGTGAGGGAGGGTTGCGGTGTGGTGGCACGGCCAGGAGAAAGAGAACAGACCCGGTCAAAGGGAGGAAAGGAGAGATGAGACAGAAGGGAGAGAGAGAGGGTGAGAGAGAGAGAAAGAGAGATTTGTTTTAAGAGTGCTACTTCGAATGCGTTTTGTAGCGGTATCTTCGGTTTTCTGACGCTGCCAACGCTTTCGTATCTATCCCCTGGTCTATAAGACCGATAATGCAGCCTAGTTTACTCCGCCGCGCCGTGTCCTCGCTGGATGGAATATTTACCGTGTCTGATGGTGTACAATATTCATGATAAAAGTTTATGGCGCTTGAAGTATACCCGCCTGGCTAACGCCATTTCGCGCTGCTTTACGACCTAAAAGTAATTTTTCATTAGCTATTCCGTGTGTATATTTTACCTCGCATAGGATTCTAGAGAAGATAGTGGAACAAAAATTATTGTCATTATATTAACTACCTTACTAAATATTTTATCATTAGAAGAAGTTTGATAATTTAAAATATACTCGGACTTTTTCTTTCAACAATTATTTTTATCGCGTCAACGTCGATAAAACACCAGCCGGTATACGTATACGGTAAACCAGGGGTTTTGAATTATTTATTTGCATCGAGTGCCTCTAGTGGGACAGACGGGATGGCATTTAGCGAAACAAACGATTTTTTCCCAATATCCTGATTTACAACAGCCGGAAGGAGAAATCCGGCGTTAAAAGCGTAACGGTTGGCGACCACGGAGGATTTGGCCGCCACTTGTTGAGTAATCTACTTAGCTCGCTAGATGAGAGAAGCTAAGGGAAAGACAGAGATGGACGTGGACGACAGTGGCGCGGAGGCGAAGTAAAAAGAGAGAAAACGTGACTGTAGAGCTGGAATACCGACGGGAAACCGTTGGATGAGAAGCTATTCTTTACTCCATCGCGCCGTTACACGCGTTACATGGGTACATTATGTATAGATGTGTACATTCTTTGGAAACATTTCCATTCTATCGGGTTTAAACGTTTGTTTCCCTTTTTGCCGGTTGATTCGTCTCCGCGATGCTCTCGCTTCTTCCGCGAGCGCATTCTCGGCCGTCCACATAAATTTCTGGCCTGCGGTTCATGAAAGTGTCCAAAAATATCTGCCGCCCACGTAGTTACCCGCAACTTTGCGAAAGCCGCGTGACGGTTGCGGCCAACACGAGACTACGCCACCGACCGCAACAGAATTTCGCGTTGAATTACGCGTAAACGCGCAATGGCGGATTTCCAGCACCCAGAAAATGTGAATCTCGTCCTGTGAATCTTGTAGGATTGGTCGAATGGTTCCTGGTTTTTTTCCGCAAGACAGATTCGCTTGATCGTTCGATCCGATCGATCGTTGATTGGTAGGAGTATTCGTGTCGTTCGGAGACGAAAAGTAGGTCATACCGGGCTTTGATGTTTCTTCTCGTTAAATATTTTTGTCCTCGTAAATAAATCAGCTTCTTTGCTTATTATACGTTACTATTGTGGTCTAGGTATATTTCTCGAGGAGTGCAAATAATTATTTGCAATTCGTCTATCGATAGAATAATTTTGTGATGCGAGTACTTCTATTCTCTTCAGCCGTGTGGTAGAAAATTAAATGGAAAGGGATCTAAGGTTTTTAAAACATTTTTTAAAGGCAGAAACACGAATCTATGCGACTAAAAATTATCTCTTGATACTATCTATTTTTCATCTATTTCTTTAACGTAAACGTTTCCTTGGCTGTTGATCGAAAGCGTTTATCGCATCGCGTAGAACAAATGAAATTGACAACGATCCAGCTGCGTGACAACAGTGACCCGAGCTCCGCTTTGGCGAGCGTCAAACCTGAAGTTCGATCGTTGACTGAAACCTTACGTCGAGACACGCTTCCTGGGAATCAAACGCAAAAATCACCTCGAGGTGCATACCGTCGAACGCGAACGCATTAACCGTGAAGAACTTTGTCGCGCAACAATATCCGATCGACCGATCTCGTTTCATCGATTTTTTGATTCGTCATCGATCGAGTTTCGATCGGCTTTCTCACGCGACAACACGTTTCTATGTGCAAGAACCAAAGGAGAAATCGCGATTGTGATCGTATTTATGAAGTCGTTCTACGATATGAGAGATTTGTCGACGTTCATAGCCTTGAATACATTAAACGAGTCTTGCTTAGAATACATCTATCGTAAAGTTGGGACGTTACTGGTATTCATGCTATTCAATAACGTCGTGGAACGTATTTACAGCTAAAAATAAAGCCACCGAGCTATTTTTGAATACGGATATTTTCGATTGACGTATCGCAGCTACGTCACTTGGTACACGCCGGGTGGAAATTAATCGGATAGAACGCGAAACTGTGGAAAAAGTAGAAAAGTTAAGCGGAAAAAAAGTGCAAATATTATGAAGTTTTACACTCGAGATCCGACTAAAAACTTGTTTTGCTCCGATTTAACGGAATCGTGTTTCGAACGAAGAGGTTGAAATAGCTATTATTTGGAAATACTCTCTTTTAATTTAGCCAATTCGTTCAAATTTCGTGTCTAACAATAAATGTTTGCGAGCTACAATTTTTATACAAAGCAAACGAAACGCGTTTGCGTTTTCACTAAAAGTTGATTCGGTTCGCAGAAACACGTAGCGAAAACAATTCTGTTTTGTTTATAGAGATTCCATTAATCGCTACATTTTTCCTGTTTTTCCTACGTACGTGACACGCGTAGCGGTTTCGACTAATTTAATAAATTAATAAACAGTGTCGATCGATACGTGATAAAAATGTCACGAGACCTATCGAAACGTTTCTCCATCAAAATTCCATCTATTTGTTTTCCTAAAATCGCTATACACTTTCCCTGTTCGCGCACGCATACCTTGCACTCGTGACCCTATTAAATCAGGGGGCGTATATAATTCATGGACACGGTGCGTTCAAAAGCCCGCCGCGTCGCGTGTGTATATCTTTCTGGAAAATTTATAATCCAGTAATAGCGGTGATCAAGCCGGTGAATATTCCGATATTTACGGTAAATTATCTTCGGTGCACACGGTTCGGTCGTGCATCGTATCCCTCTGGTTGCACGGGGTGCGCGCCCCCCTGCGCGGCTGTCGTCGACAAACCGATGTCACGTGTTTGTTTGATCGGCCGCGCAACTACGATTCTCTCGATGCACAGTTTTGGAGAACGCTGCGATACTATATATTCCGTGCGTGTACACGCGTGTGCTCGAGCGAGAACGAACCAACGGGGACAGGCACAGAGAGAATAGAGAGATAGAGACGAAGTACGAATAGAAGCGCAACCAGGAGGCACGCGTACACGTTCGCCATTGCCTACGCATTCTGTGCTCGTCACATGCATTATTTTGCGATGGTTTATGCGACCGCGATACGTGTCTGCACGCGTGTTTATTCTTTCTCTTTGTTCCACTCGCCGACCCATCTGCTCCACAGTTCGATCTCTTTTCCCTGTTGCACCCGTTGGATGCAGCGTGTGCGCGTTCTGCGGATGGCAGAGGAACGAGAAAGATGGAGAGAGAGGGATGGGAGGGAGAGAAAAGAGGATGCACAGTGGGAACGTCGGCTCGAAAAGGGGCAGAGAGGCGCGGGCGGTGTTAAGCGCATGTGTAAGCGACGTGTTAATGACATTACGTAATACTGAGCAAGCCAATCAATATGGCAGACACTGTGTGTGCACTCGGTGCACCATCGCGACCCCTCTTGCGTTATTGCATCGGCTGCTGCCGGTTCTCTCGCGAGAAGTTCCTGCACACCGACGTCAGTGTAAAAAAAGGGCTTTAGCTTTATCAATCGTCGTTCGTTCACCGGCGAAGATTCTTTTTACAGAACACACGACCCTGTGATAATTCTGATACGTATATTGTGACGTGGTGCTGCTATCTGATGGATGATAATAATTTTCCGACGATTGTCACCGCGGGACAACGAGATAACGTGATTTACTCGCTCCAACCGTGTCGCAACAAACCGCTCGATTATCGCGCGAATCCGCTCGATTTGTTCCACACTGAATCGTCATTAATTGTTTAACGAAGGTGGGGTTCGAAGCTTCTTGTAATTCGGATGAATTCTGTTTACGTAATAGCAGAGTTTAACGCTAATCATCGCGTGTTATAAAATATACGCTAATCAATGGTTATGAAAATTACATCGATTACACTGAAATAGCTGTTTCTAAAGCTATGATTTAGGTCACTCAGGAGACTTCATGATAGCATATTATTTTTATAGAGCCACGAAAATTCCTATTTGGCTTCCGATACCTTCTCCGTTACGATCCATTTTCCACGAGCGAATTATGCCAGATATTGCACCGAGATTACACGAGCGATTCAAAAATGCTCGATAACGTAAATTGAAACATACCCGACCATCGTGTTCGCGATACCATCGACGAGAAAAGAGCCAGTTTCAACGTTCTAAACGACCGTACGTATAACACGCAGCTGCCCGGATCACCGAACAAGAATTTCCATCTCCCATCAGAGGCGCCATTATCTCGCGACCGCCTTATCCTTTTGCGTAGACGTACAATTAATAGTCGATATCTCGACTATTAATTAGCGGATCGTATACCAGCTTCAGATGACTTTATTACTTAACAATTATCGGTCAGTCCCGGAGAGACGAATCTGTTGCACCCGTTTCGCGACATCCGCCAAGGAAACGGAGAAATAATTGCAAACGAGGCATGTCCGGTGCACGGGAGAGTGACATTCGCGGCAGGAAGCGGCGGCATGCACCGGTGGACGAGCACAGCCGAGGAACGGGTGTATTTACATCGGTGCGTGATCGATCGTCGCGTGTTCGCCGCTCGCTGTCCGCTGCAGTTGCGTTGTTTCCTCGATGCACTGCGTGCGATCGTGTGCTCGGTCACGTGTTACAGGTTACGCACATGCTTGTCACGTTACGATGCGACTGAAAGAGAGAGAACACGCCGATCGAGCCTCGTTAGGATGCGACGCGTTCGTTTGTGCGACCACGATCAGCTGATACCTGCGGCCCTTTTGATACTGCCAGGTATATAAGGACAAGCTTGATGGTGGTTAGATAGGAAAACGTCGATCCACGGACACCGCGTGAGGTCTTTGATGCCCTGGTTGTCGGTGTATAGTTGGATTTGTCCGATGTAGATCACTCCTGTGCACAGGTGGGAGACACTCCGCGTGGTTTTATTCCCTTTCGCGTGTCATCGTTATATCGCGTAGAATGCAGAATGAGATCAACAGATTTAATACGATTTCATTCCCTTTTTACCTCGCTGTTAAAACGAAGGATAATACGCTCGAGCGAGGGATGTTTGCTTTATTCTCGAGTAAGGGTTGAATAACGACGATTGTGGATATCTTTGGATATAAGGTTCGGAGTGAAAGATGTTTGGTTCGATGTGGAAATTGCGTTGTATAATTTTTTTTAATTCCGCGCGTCGCAAGTTTTTTGAGCGATTCGAATAGTGGCAGGTGTATAGGGTTTGTAGGTTGGTCGAGTTGGGAACTGCAGCCGTTTTGGAACAATAGGTTCCGCGGAGTGAGCACTCCGGTAGGTTAGCACGGTATTGAAAATCATTTCTCTGATAGATGAATAACGATTTGAGCTAACTGGGAAAATAGATGAAAGAATATAAACTACGTTGTACAAAAAGGTAGCTGTGTCAAGAAAGAATCGCGTGCAATATAGACCTTCTTCTATTTTAATGTTTGCAATGAGACAGGCTTTAATTATTCATTAATGGCAATGACTAACTGCTCGGTAGACGTTGCAATCATTATTGAATTACAAAATTCTCGTGTAATTGCAGCGAGGATAACGACTAACGTATATATAATTAAACTCCGAGGGGAATACAAATACCTGATCAAACGTCTCGAATCTCGACCATACATTGATTTATGTATCGATTAACTTATCGTCGAACCGTGACAACTTGAGCAGAAATAAAAAGTAGAAATATGATTGAAAATCCAGCAACACGATTGTTCCTAACAAGAGTGCAGCAATTTGTAGAAGTTGTGGAATGCGATGCAACTTGTTCGCGTCACAACGCGTGTCCGTCGTCCCCTTCTCGTCTGTTTCGCTTCTAGTTCTCCCCTCGAGTTTTCTTTCTTTCTCCGACGCGTCGACGTTGCGGTGCGGAATGATAGAGAGGTGGAGGTAAGACATTGCACGTAGGCACGTTTACCTGATTCAAGAACATCGCTCTACCGGCGAGAGAACAGGTATGTCACGGAAATCTGATTCACGTGTGTGCGTGATCGATCGTCGCGTGTCGCCTACCAGAGACACTGCATCGGGCTGTGTGCGCAGTCACGTGTCACGTCACGAAGAGAAAATGACTACGTCATGAAAAAGTTTCAAGGATCGCGTGGATCTGTGATTGTCGGATACGTTCCCTTTAAAAACACACAATGGGAACGGGGAAATTGAAACGCAGACGCATTGTTCCGATCTTATTCTATTCCGGACAGTTTCTTGCTTCTACCATTGTTTCGAACAATTTTGAAATTTTCTTAACGAAACTATCATCATCTCTGTGTCTCGGCTTAGAAGCTTTGCGAAATCGAACGAATCAACTCGCCGCCTGGATTAGAAATTATTTCAACTTAACCTTTTTGCCAACACTTATATGCCAACGCGATTGTCCATAATATATAGAGAGATCTCTAATTTGCATATAATTTCATTTAGGTTAAGTAGGAATAGCTATTTAGAAATGGTCGATAATATTACGTTGTTGTTACGTGCAACTTTGCGCGTTGAAATGTGGCTCAGTTTTAAAGTTCAAACGGGAAAGTTTTAGACATTGTGCGAAGAACCGAGTTTCAGTTTTGTTGACGAAGAAACGACGCGACGATAAACGAAATAAGAAAAAGTGGAAGCACTGGAGGTGCAAATTACACGAATTTACCCCATAACTGATCTTCTTCCATTATGTAGTCGCGCGTCGCCTCGAGATTGCATTTGCATCCGCGTCCTCCTTAACGAGATTTCATCTGCATATGCATTCGAAGACAAACTGCGGTAAACTGAGTCCTGTCGCGTTCCCAGATTGGAATTGTGCGATTAAATTCCAGGAGCCTTTTTTTTTTTCCTTCCGCGAACGCTCCCTTGCGCGCGTGCAAATGGCCGTTTATTGGCTAAGCGCAAGCAAAATATATCTCGTCCTTTGCTTTTATTTGGAAACTACGTTTGTATACCGAGTGTCCGTGCTGGGCACGTTTCGTAGTAACCGGACACCATTCTGGCCTTTTCTCGGTCGCAAGGGGACGAAATGCACCACCAATGGAATGTAACGTAATAGTTGTGAAAATATTTCTCGTCTAGCTCATGTTGTCAATGTTACGTGACCGAAGGAGTCACCAGCCATCGTCTTACTATACAGAGATATTGCTACCCTTAGGGAGGTTTCCTCAAACACCGTCTGTCTGCCCTAGCCGCCTCCACGTGGGGCTGCTAAATCCCATGACCCCGGAATCGATATATCAGGCCGCCTCAAATGGGCGAAGCGACACGAGATTCTGTCGCGTCGATGGTTTCTTATTGCTTTTTTATGAAAAAAAGAGTTTTCTAATTTTTCTTTGCTCGAGCTTCGTTTCGAATTAATCTACCGAAGTGCTTCGATTCGAAAATCTAATAATTAGCTCATCAAATACCAAATTTGGATTGAACTATGAAATTGGTTTATCGAACTAATTTAAATCGAAACTAATTAGAAAATACCAAAGATATCATTCCTTAAACGTTATTCTATCAAGTACTTAAATTTCCAAATAGGACTCAGGCTACAAAACTGAGCAAATCGTCCAAAATCTGTTTCTCACATTTTGATATTAAACTTATATCTATCGAAATTAATTCGAACGGGTGCAGACGCGTTCCTATACGAGACCAAACTTAGCAACAAACTCGAAACAACGACTCCAATTACTGCACCCTCATTATCCCAAAGGGTAAGCTTCGAATCGGTAGTATCGTTGCACCAACTTAGAGGAAACACTTTCTCTTGGAGTCGTTCGGAAAGGAGGGGTCCCGGAACGTAATAAAATGCCTAATGGATCCCCCTTCGAGGCCATAAGAAGCGATGTTACGCATTCCTTTGGCTAACGCCGTAGCGGCGTAGCTTTCCTCGTCGAACGTTATCGGCATTAAAGTACGTAGGTTACGTAGGGAGGGTGACCGGGTGCGTCTCTCAGGTACGCGAGCGATTTCATGGCGGCGGGTCGTGTACTGAATTGTATTCGGTAACCTCATTGGGGGCTTATTCCGGTAAGACGACAGAGAGGAAGTCGTACGAACGCAGGGCTGGTAGCAGCAGCAGCACCAGCGACAACGAGGACGTAAATCAGACGAAACTGCGGCGCAGAATTAAGGGACTCTCTCTCTGGCGTCTTGTGTTCTTAATGAATGTAGCGCTGCCTCTAATTAGACGTTCTTAATGCGGACTGCTCCTCCTCGCGGCAGAGCGCCGCCACCGGAGAGAAAGTGTCGTCGTCTTAACCGCTATTCATAAATGATTCGACTCGGGAATTGAATTTAACCTTTGCGGTTGGGAGATAAATCGGCGTGAAATATTGCGGACGGAAGCGATGTCACGGTGTACAAAGAACGATATTTTAGGGCGTCGCTCTGATGCCGGTAATTGTCTTATAATAAAGCCCGAGGTGTGCTTAAACGAGGTATCCGATTGTGGAGTGTGCGCTATTGTGGCGCTAAGGGTGTGTCGTGTGAATAGAGATATATAGGTGAGTGTTTTCAAGATAGCGTTATCTTGGTTCGAACTGTTCCAACTTTTTTATTTATTAAACGAGCCACAGCTCTTAGGCTATTTTCGATTCGATAATGTTTCCTTTCGGTTACAAAATTTTACGAAGATTTAACCTTTTGCTAAGCGTCGTCGAACCGCGTCAAGGCATCTTTGAAACACCCCTATAACCCGAAAAGAGTAATCATTCGCGGGTCCATGTTTACGACACGTTGGAGCATAAAGCGGTGGTATACACAGACACCTAATTGTAGGAAACACGCCGTGTATTTATGGTAAACGGCTATAAAAAGAGAATCGAAATAATCCTGCAACACGTTCGCCGAACATTTCGCGTTCCCCTTTTCAACGGGACACTGGCAACTGTTGCGCAACACGTTTCGAGAATAGTTTGTAGTTACTTCGGGAAAAGTCGTTCACTTGCCCGCCAACACTAGCCGTGCAATCTTGCGTTACGTTGGCTTCGAACGAACGGACGTTTGTTCATTGACGAGGAACGAACAGTGAAACGAATATGGCGTTGATCTTCGGCCAAAAGTACGTCCACTCCCGCAACGGAGGAAATAATGTACGAACGAAAAGTTGTGGGAGTCGAACGTAACAGGTTGCACGAGTGAACAACAGTTGTTTAACAGGCAGGTTGTAGAGTAAACGCGTGGATGAAGTCACCGGTTCGCCTTTGATACCAGGGCAGGAAGCGAATAGGCACGTCGAGCGGCAAATGGCACATGAACTAGACAGCGCAATTCCTGTTTCCGAGGGTCACTGCATTCGGGACGGTCTTTCTCGTTCGGGTGACTCGGCCCTCGACCGAATTCTCCGCCTCTCTTTCCTCTTTCGTTCTCGATGCACATCCATTCCGTCCTGTAATGCCGTGACTACCTTGGAAGACCGATTACGGATAATTATCCGCAACCTATTACGCGCTAAAACCTTGTCATTCCGATTATCGCTAGAGCGTAAAGCTGCTGGTCGCACAGTCGTTCGCCAGACGAAACCTTCTCCCTTCCACTCTTACTTTCTTCCTGTTCAGACATCACCCTTCCGCGACGCGAAGTCTCTGGCTTAAAACCACGTTCAATGTGTCGTGCACGAACAAATCGACCAGATCCCGCGATGGGATTTAACGTTCTTGGCCGATCAGTCAACGGGAGAGGGTTCTGCTCCCCGTTGAACGACGTCGGTCCGTCCCCTTTATTTTCGGGGGATAGCTGGATCAGAGGGAAATAATGTTCGTGTCTCGTGCCGTGTCTCGAGGGAACGGTTAAGGTTTCTTTGGGTGGCTTCTTCCTCGGAAGATAACTTTGTATTCGGGGAGTCTTGCGGAAAGGAGCTTGATAGATTGCGCTTTGCTCGAGCGATGCGATGCGGGCAACCTTTCGAGGCAGCGTAGGTAGCGTTTTTCTTCGTATTACGAAAACTCGGTTTTCGATTTCAATTGCGGATAATAATCTGGGACAAAGGGAAGCGTTCTCGAAGGTGATTATAGAATATTGAAAGCAATTTTCCGAGCAAATTTTTATTCTTCTTTAATTCTCGAAACGTACATCTCTGCCAAATACGGGCCAATTTCCGATACTATCTTCCGTGTTCCTTCTCCGTTCTCGCTTATCCAAAGGCAAAGCGAAGTAGAATAAATTGCAAACGAAGACAAACAGCTCTACCACTTGCTTGCGTCAACCACGATTCGAATTTGCTCTCTCATCAGCAGTGCCAAATCCGTGGAAGTTCGGGAACCTTGCCTCGTAAGTAGACGTTAACGTCGGAGCGTGCTCGATAGTGGCGTAGGAACGGAGTTTACCTGAACTGCATTATCATTAATTTAATCAGTTTGCACGAGCCGGTAGTTCAATACGTGTAGTCGCGAAGTTTAATTCCCGTTCAGCCGGATATCCATTGAAAGGAATAACAGCGTCAGGCGAGCCGAGCTATTCCCGATGAATCGGAGAAGCATTATTTCTCAGTGACGCTATGGGGCTAGAATATTATATACGCCGCGGAATTATGCCATCTATCAAAATACCGATGCCTAGGATAATTGATGCTATCGGAACGGCGACGCCAGTCATGCTAGACAGCACATGGCGTAAAATTGAATATCGATTAGACGTTCTGGGAGGGTTCAGAACGGGGCTTGCCGCGGCGAAGTTATTAATTTCCCCTCCGCGGTCGAATCTCTCGATTAAATGGCGGCAATAACGTCGAGTTTATAGTACGGACTTAGTATTAATTAATACATCACTTTGCTAATTAGAAAACGTCGTGACGCCCTATGACCTCGGACCGAGAGATCTCTCTTTCTCGCGTATGGCGTGTCTCTTCGTTATCTCGCGTCGAAACATCGAAACGCATCTTACGACGAACATTTGAATTTTTTTTTAAATTATCAAAGAATTCTATGCCGTCCGACTGAATCGCCTTTTAGAGATAGCACGCTTCGAAACGGAACAGAAACTGGTTAAACAGATTGTCAAGCAGCGTTGCTGCGGGTAGCGAGTAACAATAATATAGCGGGCAGGACTATCGATGCTAATCGATCGGGCAACGATATATCTACGTTGACATAACTCGGGAATTTATCGACGCCACCCTAGACGGTGGCATAGCTCGATATGCTAATAAAGGACTCTTGCGTCGTGCTGGGCACAACGCGAACGTTGCTTTGCTAGACCGATGTGGATTTAACTGATATATCTTGCGTTTGATTTTGCAAACCGATGCACGACTGTGGGATTCTTCGACTGGTTTTCCATTGCTTTTACATTTACACGTTTTAAACGTGTAACGAAAGAATTTTTTAATATTTTACAAAGGTACAAACGACCGGATACGATCAAATTGTTCAAGAACAATGTTACGATCGGTTCGAAATTTTCGTTTCATTTCATCGAGAGAAAATCGTAACTGGAAAATTTGGTTGCATTTTACCACGTGTAACTCTATTCACCATCGATCAACAGCGTTCTTTCTATTTTTCTTTTGTTTTTTTCGTACCATCGATACTCCATCGTTTCATGACCGCCGCAGTTATTTTTCCGTCCTCGATTCATAACATTTACGATCCGTTGAATAATTCGCCGCACCATGAGCTTCCCAATTTTCAGCAAGGTGTACTCTTGTTTCCACCTGCTATTGTTGCTGCCGTTGTTTGCCAGGAACTCCACCTGCGCTTCGGTGTGCCTGCCGCGATGAAATTTCCAGCTTTATTCAGATTTTCCCGAATGTTGACGTTTCTTTTTTCCTCGTTCCCTCCGTCCTTCTCTTTCTTTTTTTTTTTTTTTATTTCCGGCCGCCAATAGAGGAGGCGAGGTTTTATTTTTGCCCTCTTTCTTTCTTCTCGAACACCCCTACGGCACAGAGATCCGTTTCCAACTGCCTCGATGTCAGCCTTCTTGCACCAACGAAAGGAGAGAAGAGAGAAAGAGAGAAGAGGGACGAGCGAGCGACTCATTCTCAATCGATATTTTAAAGAGACTGGAAACGCTCTCGTCCTTTGCCGAGTGATTTGTTTTTAAAGCGCCCTGTGATTTGGTGTAAATGAAAAATTCCTGGGAAGCTCAAAACCGAGCTGTTTGAGTACGCGTCGACGTGCTCGCAGCCCGAAGTTGGGCGTGCAAAGTTGGAATTAAAACTGATTTCTTGTCGTTTGATAGAATCGTATCTTAACCGAACTTATTTAAAATATTTTGCTTAATCACTGTTGTTTATTTATTATCGAATACGTATAATCTGACGTAGCAATACTATCGTCAGGAATTAATGAAACTTATTGGCGTTAGATAATGATTTTTTTTAGAAGTAGGGAGCGACCGAAGTCAGTCGTTGGCCCATAATATCGAATCACGCGTGCTCCTAGTGCGGTCGCGTCTATGCGATACAAACACGAGTCCCATTTATTAGACAGATAGCGGTCTGAACACAGTAAACACGATTTTATCTGCATCTCTGCGAAGCTTAAGCTTTAATACGATTTACACGAATTTTCATGGATTGTCTAGAAAATTTTTCCGGAACGTCCGTTATCTATGCAACTCGATGAAAAATAAGAACGATGTTGGTAATTTCACAACCGAGCGTTTCATGGCCTAGACATAACCGGACGACGCGAAGGCCGGCTTAGAATTATTTACCAGCTGCGTCTTAAGGTTCTGCCCGTGATTTTCGTCATCCTGCAGCGTTATCGAGGCGTTAAGTTGTTAGTTCCGTCTGCTCGAAATAGTCTGGTCGACGTTTCCCGTATTTCTGCCGTAGAATACTAAAAAGAAAATGTCTCTGGAAAGCTCGTTCCAGGGACAGAGTAATGGCCACGACTGGTAGTCGAGATCAAAACCGGGAGGAACGGGAATAGAAGTTGTCGTGAATGGGAGAAAAAAGGAAAACAGGGAGAAGAAAAATAGGTAAAGTCGAGAATCGTTGACTTTCGCTAATGCGCTCATTACTCGGTGAATGGAAGCAAGAAAAGTTGAGAACCGAAAGCAGACTTGCGGGGAACCGTGTTCTCGATCGATACGCAATAATCTGTTTAAAACAACAGCAGATTGGTGAGCTTCGTCGCGTTAACGCGGTCGAGTTGGCCGCAGAAAAATAAGCGCTTCGTGGATAATTTAAAAAAAAAAAAATAAAGCTTGGTATTATTTTACGGTAAAAAAAATTTTATAGACACAAAGATGAGAATAAACTTTATGTAAATAAAAAAAAAAAAAGAAAAAGAAGAAAAGAAAAAAAGTAACTATCAAAAATGAAGAGAAGAATTAGAATATTATAATATTAAGATTAAACCATCGTGATTTAATCGACTTGTACGAAATCGCTGAAATTTTAACGAGATCAATTCCAGAAAATAGCAACACTGGATTAAATCGAAAGACAACGTGGAATAAAGTTGCAAACGAGATTCGCGTTCGATATCCACGTAGGGTATCGAGTACATCGTGGTTGCCCCGATACTTCAGCGGTGTTTGTAACGTCAAGAACGAGTACGGTCAGGAGAGTTGTAGGGAATTGCGAGCCGAAGAAACGCGAATGCAAGAAGGAACGAGCCGAGCGAGGGAGTCGTTTAGTCACTTAACGTTCTTGCTGATCGACGAATGGTAGCGAGAGCGAGATAACTCGAGAAACGGATTGCAAGCCGAGAGAAGCGAGCAAAGTAAACGCGGTCTGGCTCGCTGTAACCAGAGAGACGGCTGTGGAAAACTACAAGCAGCAGTTAGAAGAAATCCACTGCTCTGTTAGAAGGAATCGGCAATGAAGCCTCGTGTACTTGTTGGTGTTCTTGCGTTGCGATAGACAGAGGGTAAAATAGATCCAACGTCTAACGTGTTTTTGTGTCACGCGGTTTGGTGGCTCGTAAGTCTTCTTATCCTCCCACTGTCGCTTTTAATATTACCGATTTAATAATTCAATATAAGATTGTAACACACGATTACTATACACCCGTTAGTGTTTCTTAATAATTTTCTATCGATCAAATAAATTCGATTTATAAAATATAAAACAGATAGTTGAGTATCGACTATGAAACACTTACAGCGTTCGTGTAAGCACAATTAAGGAAATCCGAGGAACTAAAGTTTGGATCATCTGACGGGGGGTTGTAAAGGTTTAGAAGAGGGTATCGAACTGAAAATTATTTATCGTAGCATCGATATGAAGCAGCTAGCGAGGTAGCCAGCGATGTATACGCAGCGGCTTTAGAGCTCTATCAGTAGAATAGGTAGTTACCTGTCAGACACGGGGAAGCACGCGATACGCGTCAATTTCAATAAAACTTTATTGCCAGATAAAAACAGTCAAATATGAGTTAAACTTAAATTTTTCGATCTCCTATCAATCCATCAAATTTCTTTTAATCTACGATTTTGATTGATCGCGTGCACAAACGGCTTTTGCGAGTGCTCGATATTTGAGACGACCGTTAACGTGAAATTCCTCTTATCTGGTAAATGTTCCTATCTCCTTATTATATTCCAGAAATATACCCGATAGACAACGGTGGATAAACAGTGAATTTCAACATTGTGCTACGCGAGAGTCGTCGTGAAAATAAATTGCGAAGAACGAACAGAGGTGCACGATATCCGGCAGAGATAAACGCAGGAAGCGAGGAAGTTGTTCAGTCGGCCAACTCTCTCACTTGTCAGTGAATCGGGGCATAAAGTAAACAAGAATGCACACGCAACGAAATTACAGGAACGGGACGGGGCTGAAAGGCCGCCGGTAAAATAAACTGCGCGTGGAATCGCGCGAATGCTACGCGAGAATTATACCAACTGTAATAATTACCGCGATAATAAGTCAAATGAGCTGCGAACGCGTTACAGTGGCTCGAGTCGTACGAGAACACGTTACATTCGCGCGATATAAACGCGGTTTCGCGGCTAATTTCGGCTACGATTTGTCATTCAATCACGACGACCGCGCTCGTTGGCGTCGCTTCGCTGGGACATTCTTAAGAAACGACCGTTTTCCTTATCGTTGTGTCATTACAGAACCAGTTTTCTAATAATTACACGTTGCACATAAGGTTGTTCGACTCCTCTCTTTTTACCGATTACGGAACCACCTTTGCAGTTTCTAGAAATTATTCTGTTCCACGCGAGCGTTCAGTTCCTTTTCGGTTTATCTTCCTTGTCGAAAGATATAAAATAAATTTTAAAATAATTAGCATGAATCGTTGATACGATAAGCGTTAATTACGAACCTGTCAGTCGAACGATGATACACAAACAGGATATAAAGAAAAGTTATGAAGCGTGTTTCTGATGCGTGTTTCGCGGTATCGTTGTCTGTTCGAGAGGACTCGACATTGAGGAAAAAGAGATGACGAAGGAAAAATTAGCGGTATCAACGATGCCGAGAATCAGCGTCGGTTTACTTTATTTCGTTTTCCTCTGTCCGTGTTCGCGTTATGTCGCAGCAAAATACGGTAACAGCACGAACGGTATTCTGCGAATTAATGAACACGTTCCGCAAGAAATGCGGACAGAAGCGGCTGATAATCGAGGAAACTGGTGTGCTGGTTGTCAATAGACGCGTCCCCCATGGTGGACAACAAAGGGAGAAAGTTCAGGAATTATCTAGCAGCATCTTCGAAGCGACTACGCGTGCATGTCGAACGACCGGAATGCGCGGCGAAAGGAAGCGACACCCTGACAGATACAGAAATTACGGCTCGTAAACTCGGCCATCGCGCGTGGAAGGTTACGGAAATTGGGAGCGCATACAATGTTACGTAATTTCATCATGGTTACACGTGTTTCTCCAGCTTTACGCAAGGCCGTACGTACGGTGAACGTTGTCGAATAAATCATGCGAGGGTTAAGCACCTGTGAGCCTTTCTTACGCGACGCGGTAATATTGTCTGCGAAGGTTAAGGAATGGGTCTCGAACGATTTTTCGTTTCTGGAAAATAGGTAGTGACATTTGGACGCTAACGTTGGTGTAGCATTTGAAAATTTTTATTTTAATTTTGCGATACCAGAAAAAGGATAAAAATACGAATAATGGAAAGATATATCAGGGTCATTAATTGCGGAAAAATCTTTGAAACGATTTTTATTTTAACAACCGGTTTGAGAGTTGCTGGAAATAGAATATCTAAATCTGTGCGATAGAATTTTAATAGATATTAGAAGATTCGATGATATTGCAAAATTAGTAATATTCTTATCTTAGTTTTAAAAATTTCTCGATAAAGGAGTTTCAATTTTAGAAATTGAAAAAGATCAATTAACAGCGAAAGGGACTTGCAAGTGTAATTAAGATTATTTTCTAAATACGCTTCGATTGTTGAAACTCTCTCGGTGAACGCTCGCTGTGAATTCGCGTTCTAAAACATCCTCTCTAGACGTCCTCTCACCACGCATTGTTCGCCCTTAAAACGACTCACCCCCTACGTACACGTATGCTCGTACATTCAGAGATTCCACTTAGCTTTTCAAACATACGCACGTACTCTCGGAATCTTTACTTTCTAAACGTTGCGCAGTCGTATGTTTTCGTTTCTTGAAAACTCTCATTTCTACGCGTGCATTATGCTCGATTTTTAATTACCGGCGCTGCTAAATGGTCCGTTAGTTTGCCTGATTTATGCACATACATTTCGCGTTACTCGCACGGAACTGCAACCTACCAGGCCGATCTTTAAAAATTGTGAACTGTAGTCTGCGTATATTAATTAATCGTACTGTAACTTTGCGATAGAAGCACGCACAGTTCATGTATAATTAGCATTTTAATATGGATATCGCAAATAATGCGATTAGAATTGGAAAACGAGTGAAACCGAAGGAAATATAAATGCGAATACTTAAGGAGAAAATTGCACATTTATCGCAAAAAAAATTGTGGTTATACTTAACAAATCAGTTATACTTAATAAATTTCTACGACAGCCGCACACAGATTATTCACAACCACGATAAACAACGGATATTATAACGAATGTTATTTTTATACCGTATTGAGAATACTGAAAAAAAAATTAAAAAAAAGGAAAAAAAAAAAATTACGAACTCTAAAATATTGAGCGCGCACGGCGCATTTTATACGCTGTGTAGTCAACTTTATTGTCGCCTATCCCAGTCATCGGGTGATGAATTACTCGACAAACTGAAACAAAAAGTAATACGCGAAGACTCGTACACGAAACGTGATTCGCCAAAAACGGACAACAACTCGAGCGGTCACATCTATTGGTACGCGTAAAATGCAACAACGTCGACGCGGATAGACGGACATCGTTGCGTTCGTCGTCTGTTGCCGCCGTTGCACGGATGTCAAATTTGACGGACGTAACTCGTGCGACTGCTCGTATGCATTACAATGTAACGTTACGACAGGCATTGCAACATCCGTCGTAACGTTCGTCGTAACGTTCGTTATTTCAATGCTCGTGCGATCGCGGTCTCGGTCGGAGGTGTTTCGAACCGCGTCGCAGATACCAGCTTCTCGTTACTCACACCCCTGTTGCGTAACTCACTTTTCTGAAGTGCAAACCAACAGCAGCAGCCAGCCAAGGGGACGCAGCCGATATATGGGGACGATTACGACTGCAACAATGCTCGAACCGTAGCCGATTCGCGAAAATTTAAAGCCACTCCGACTTCTGACCGTAGCCCGCGATTTGTGCGCTCGTCGACGGAAATTCCTGCGAGTTGTCGCCCCCATAAAAGTTTCTATGTGCTTCTGTTGTCGTCGTTTCGACGACGAAGCTCGGGAACGATGTTCCATCTGCTACCTGGTACCTTCTGACACCGGCAATCGGAACGACGATGATCTTTACGAGCTTCCGTCGTTCGGATTACAAATCGTCCACCGTGTGCGCTCGTTCTGCTTGTATCTTCATCGCTATTAGCGTGGCTGCATAATGGTTGGTAATACACGAGCCGATTCAATTTCGCGGAAAATGCAACGTCCGTCATTATGGAGGAATAATGTCCGTATATGGCGTGAACCCTGTCCCGCCACGGTACACCGGTGGACGCTGACGTGAAATTATAATTGGGTGTTTTCGTTTCAGGAAATTTTGTGCAATCCGTGGATCTTTGACATTTTTATATAAAACTTGTACGCGGTTTTTAGACTAGTTGGTATAGTTTTAAGACGAAACATGAAACATGAAATAGAAAGGGATGAATTTTTTCTAGGGCGATTGAAATATTTTTTTTTTTTTTTATGACGAACAAGGTACATCTCGGTGATTATTACCATCGAATGGGACAAAACGATTGATTTCGCTTATCTAGTTGCAATCAAGATTTTATACGTCACAGAAGCACTCAAAATTTATGATCGGTTGTAAGATGAAGGATGAGCTGCTTAAAGGCTTGTAACGAGGCTCAAAGTGTTCTGTTAAGTCAAACGTTAGATCAAAGAATGCGATAAAATATATTAGATTTCTAGAACAATTGACGACAAGTGTAATACCAGTCTATAACAAAGCGGTATCGAGTCGAGAAAATTGAGTACTCAGTTAATCCGTGGACGTTGACAATTTCACGAGTCTTTGCTATGGGACCTTAATCTCTCGAGTTAATGGGAAACGGTGTCAGTTTTAATCGGTAGTGTGGTTGTTGTTGGCGCGCGAAGTATCAAATAGAAGTAGCACGCACGAGTGGACACGTGATCCCAAACGAGCTGACGTGCTTTCCGAAGTTTAATTGCGAACGGTTACACCGTTGTTGATTAACATCGTTAGTTAGCTAACCGAAGTCGAGTAATTTATTCCCTGTAAAGCATCGCGCGAATTCCCAATGATACGCATAGAGTGTCAATCGATGACACTTTTAGGGCTTTGTGCGTTAACGACGCCTATTTCGGTTTGCTGCTTTGTTACTCGAAAGGAGAACGTTTAATTAACTCGACTTGAGATTTTATTTCCATCGAACTCGGTTTAATTAAAACATTCTTTTTTTTTTTTTTTTTGTATTCTTATTTTACATTTTCATTATTAGAAAGAACGGTTCGAGTTCCATTTATGGATTTTTTTCTTTCTTTTTTTTTTATTGCAAATCGCTTTCGCTTTATATCTTTCCATTGTTTAATTTTTTGGATTACGCAAGATAGAAATTTAGGAACATTTTGAAAGGAAGTTTTGTACCAGAGTGAAAGCAATTGTTTAATTATTGGAACGAACTTTAGGAAAGTTAGGTTTGTTGCATTATGATTCGAGAATAGCGAGATACGAGCTTTAACGTGGAAACATTTGGATAGTTCTCGATTGAACGCGACGGCAGTGTTTAGGAAATAAGTATCCCAGGAATGCGTGTGTTCTTTAGAGTGACCGAGTAATGGAAGCTAGCAAGTGTTCTTAAGTTAGACATCGCGATGTCAGAACGTATGGCGAGTCTGGTCAGTCGAGTAAGTTTCTAGAAAATTTTTAAGTAACAAACCACAGAGAAGTCTCGTTGTTGCAACTGTTTTATTTTACAATCAATTCATTTTTTCATTTTCCTCAACGTTTCAAGAATTAAATGATTGTCCCATTGCTTAATTTATTTTTTGATCAAATTCTGCATTATTATTATGCACAGTTACTAATTTCAATCTTCTGAGACTCGCGTGTAAATTAGTTGGACGGTCAGTGTGTTGCGATAAAATTGATAAATTGTCAAAAAATGTTGATCAGTTTCGGTCCAGAATGGCTGGTATCTGATTAGTCGTCGAACGTCATTTTATCTCAGTCTAGAGTGATCAACGCGAAGGCTACACGAAATTCTACGATAGCACGTTCGACGTTTTTCCACTTTTAATTACCTTTTCGCGACTTGGAACGCAGATGCACCTCGAAGTTACACCCGGCCACTTCCTCGTCTATTTCGTCACACAACTTCTGCTCAACCGAGCGTCTTAAAGGTCCCGGTGCACCGTTAGAGAGTCGCTTCCTGTCGTCTAAATATACGATTCTCTTATGTCAGAACTTCAGAAATGGTTGGTCATTCCGCATGGTGGCGTCCACGTCAGTTTTCGTTAACTCGCTTTTCCAGCGACGCGACGCCTGTGTCGTTGTCGAGTAATTGCGTTGAGATATTCGAATTTTTCCACGCGACGCTAATGATATCGTTTTATGGCGGCTGTTGCGAAAATTCCGATGGAAATAGAAAGGCCGCGTGCGGATTACCATCGGGGCTGATTAGCTTGGCGTCTGTCGGACGATGAATTTTCGAAATTGCTGTCCTTGTTTATACGCTGCTTAAAGTACGTCTCTCGAATAAATGCACGCGCCACGTCGGATGCGACACGAATGAAGTTTAAAAAATAGAGGAGTTTTGGTTTTTCTATAATTGTGCTCGGAGTAAGCTGTTAAAGCTGCGTAGTTTTGTATCGCGTGCGATGTACACAGCTGTAATAAAGTCGTAGGTGCTTGAGCGGGTTACACGCGATCTTCTTTATCAGTTTACCCGGTTATCAAGATCGCCGAAGATAAGCCGTGACAAGAATGTCACATATTGAACGGTCTGAATGAAACGTTGCGTGATTGATCCTCCTGTACTGATAATATTATAAATTATCGCCGGTCAGTTGGTTGGTTACACCTTTCACCGTTTTATTTTCTTTATTGTTGATATTTTTCACAAATTATTCTGTATGAAATGTTTCTTTTTTTTTTTCGAGTAAAATATAATTATTTGAAAAATTGTATTTTATTTCCTTTGCAAGAGTAATATGAAAGAATTATATTTTCTATCTTTTTTCTTTTCTTTTCTTTTCTTTTTTTAATTATATCTCTTCCAAGTTCCTCCGAACAATTTCTTTTAAACTCTTCTCAATAGTATCGGGGATAAAGTACATCGTTAATTTTTGATAGAAAGAGCACGATACGTGGTTATTTCTTCCATCGAAAACAATTGGACGGTTAACAGGTTTCAGCGGCGTTAATCCCAGAACAATCTAACAGGTTGATAGCGGTGCGCAATCATGTATTACTTCTTTAAACGGAAACGCTGCTTTCGAGTCGGATGGGAAAATGTAATCATAATCGCGGACAGGAACAGGCAGCGAACAGTGTCTGACTGACGATTCTGTTCCAACAACGAAATAATTGTATGCATCGTAAGTTACGCTTGCCCACTGGCTGGAAAAGGAGAGAAAGTAGTGGCGCTGACAAGGGGAGAATGCAATTCACTCGAAGAAACCGCGGCAGAGAGGCAACATAAATTACCTTTTCCATTATCAAAGACTCGTCGCATCAAGTTGCATCGGGTTTTGATTTAAATTTGTCGAGACACGTACTTTTTTCGATACGTATTTCATCCTGCATGCTTTGAATACTTGAGATTAAAATTAATTCTTTCTTTTCTCTTTTAACGTTCATATCTATGATGTATCTACTCAAACATCCTGTATTAAAAGACATAATTTCTTACATATTATTGTATCTGTGGAAAAATCGATGAAGTTTCTCCGATAGTATAAATTATTACAAATTGGAATTGATTTCTTTAACCATAACACTGGGCAGCGATAATTCTTTCGCGAAAGAGAGGAATTTTGTATTTTACTTTATTAAATATATTTCGGAACAATTTTTAGAAAAATGTATTTAACTCACAGAACTTTTATTCAAAAATTAGAGTCTGAAATACGTGATATGGACACTCAGTCAATCGCGTTTAACGTAAACGTAGAATTCTTAGGAAAGCTCGGTTTCTCATTCTCAACTAAAACTTGCGCTACTTGCCAATCAACTGCAGTACTTTGCTTCCCCGGAAACTTTCGAGGTACCACGTCGGAAGTAGTTTATTCGTATGGCTCATCGGCGTACTTCCACTCGAGAAACGGATTTAAATTACACGTACGAATTGACATTCATTCGAGTTTTGTTTCGAGGAAATCAATTTTAAGGCTGTCTTATCGAGAATGAAATTGATTTCGCTCCTGTTGAATTTGGCTAGCTGTAAAAATTCTCCACGCTCTGCTCACAATTACAATATTGGCGGAGAACAAAAGTATTTCATTTAATTGAATATGTTTAATCAATTTTGATCAAGATTTTAATTAAACAAAATTTGATGGAACAAAGGTAGTTCTAGATTAAGCGTTCCAATGTAATAAATCAATTCGATTCTTTTTCAAAATTTCGTTCGACACAATTTTTATCGGAAAAATTTCATCGGTCCCTTTAACTTGTACTCCAACAAATCGGCGAAGCAGAGTTCTAAATAAACTTTAAAACGAAAGATCCACTCGAAGCGGGTACACGTTTAATTGTATTAGTCTCGAAGAATTTTGCCAGAGAATCCGATAGAGAGACGTTCCGATGAGACGTTTCGAATCGACCGAATTCCAGCAGAGACGCGGAGAATCGTGTTTGCAGATAGTTCGTAAATTTACAGGGACGGTATCCAGCCGTTACGACTTGTCGTCGAGATGACCGTTCGCAACTAGCTAAATTGAAAGTTACATAATTGATTCGGTCAGGAATTCAGCACGTGATACCAGATACTGCGAGAAGGCAACCCCATAAATGTGTACTCCGCCCAAGGGAAAGTTGGGGTAAGAGGGATGGAAAAGTAGCGTGCATCCGTAAACTTTGTCAAACTATTCGCTGATTTTCCACCATCCTGAGGACATCGATCCGTAAAACAACCGTTGTTTACATTATTGAAATCTGCGAGGATGAACGAAATGTACATTGGATTTATGAAACTTCACGGTGTTGTGAAACGTAACAGCTCGAAGGGAAACGTTTTCATTTCATACCGAGAATCGCTGAATATCCAAGAATTATAGTCGCTTTATGTGTATTTCTATGCTAATACTTTTATTAAAACGCGTTATTGGATTCAGAAATTAACTTTTTATAATCGGATTTTTCTTTCCTCGTCTGGGGAAAAAAAATTCGATCGATTTCAGTTTTTTTGCATCGACGAGAGAAATAGAAACTAATGGTTGCGATAAATATATTATCCGATGGCGGTGCAACGATACGTTGATAAAATAAAATAGTGGTCCGATGAGTACCTAAAATGCAGCTTTCAAGAATTAAATTATACTTTTTGTCGAAGTACGTACATCCTCGTTGTACCGTGTGTTACACAGTTTTCTGCACAAAATTTATTTACTAGGATTTCTCTTTTTCGCACGCGAAAGAGTAATTATCGAACGAATGTAATAACTTTCACGACCACGGTAACGTAATTAAGTGGTTCATAAATTGTGTTACACGTTCGGTTTAAAGACGTAACGCTTAAACGCGAAACGACTGTTCGAAGACAACCGGTGAAATGTGCCGCGCTAATTTCGTGTATCGACAGGAACATGCGTCGTTTATTTGCGACCACGATTTAATGGGCTGTGCGTACGTGTCTGGTTGTTAATCACTTCTTCGCCGTGTAACATCGGCCGTCGTTGTTTCCGGTTGTAGTACGCCGTGGGGGAAATGCGAGAAAAAGGTTTCACAAAAGCGTATCGCGATGCGAGCTCGATATCGAAAGCAATTAAAAAGGTTACACCGCCCAGCGTAGCCGGAAGCACAAATGCACCGATAATTTCACGATTTTATGCAAATGGTAATGCGCCATTTAAGTCCCGTAAATCGAATAATGAACCATTTCATTATAATCGAAATTGTGCGGTCCAATTTTATTTCGATTCGTTGTTGCGATCAAAATTTCCGCGTACATTCGATACAACGTCGGCTTAATTGCATCAGTGGAAGCTCCTTCTCTCTTTGGCCAACACTTTTCCACTCGTTGATCGACGTAAAGAGAAATATGAGTCCACGGAACGAGGAAAACGGTTCAATTGCGTCAATGGAATGGAAAAGTCGCTCTCTAAACGAGTTTCTTTTAGAATAATGTGTTGTTGTCTCCGTGGTTTTTTTAGTCATCGTCCAACGACTACCAAATGGTTTCTGTTCGATGAGATCGTACATTGCTGAACTGGAAAATTATTACTTTTATTTAACGTACGAGGTTAATATTTGTTCGAATCTATCTGTCTGTCGATAAATTCGGAGAAATTGGAAAAATAAAATTTTCTTAGCAGTTGTAAATAGATCTCTTTAGATAGGTGGAGAAAAAGTACAAAGTTGTCACGAATTCAGCACAAGTGGTATTATTCTCTAATTAAATTTTCTCATGTAACCTTTCCACTTGGATTTAAGGTTCTGTCAAAACGTTTACTTTCCTCTTCGTATGGAACACGTTCAACAAAATCTTCCATCGCCCAAATAAACTCTCTCCTTGTGCAAACTTTCCACTTCTGGTCACCATAGTTTCTCTTCCTATTTAACAAGTTTTTTCCAGCAAAAATGCTTACCTTGGAACGTTGAAAAAAATCTCGCTACGTTGCACACACGACTATTAAAAACAAAAAAGTACTCATTCGCCATTGAGTAAAAAATATCTCGTATCCTACGAATTGATCCACTGCGAATTCCATAAAGTCTAGCTCGAAAGAAGTTTCGGCTCGTTTGGCGAATGGAAACGACCGGTAGTGTGACTAACGTTTAATTGCCGCGGGGAATCGCTCTGTACGAGCGACGTCTCGTACGCAGCGAGCGCCGATAAAAATTCAAAACAGCTCATTGTATTCAAATTTCGCCGTGGCGTTCGATATTCGACGTGCACGCGGAACACTTGTAGAACAAGCATTCAGCAGGGGAGAGCCAGCCCGGAGGCAACACATGGTGGTCACGCCGCCTCGGTGAATCCAGTTAAATAGCCGGCTCGCGTTTCGCCACGTTTTCATCCCCATGAATCCTCTGCGTTGGCTGATTCGTTGCTTGAAATCGATAAACGCACGTATCGTTGTTTTCATTTGTTTCGAGTACAGTTCGTTCGATCGTTTTGGGTGCAATATTATGCGCAAGGATAGAACTGTCGCGTGATATCGGAGAACGTAAGATTTGGTGCCATGATTGGACCGACTTAAAATATAGATTTCAATCGTAGCGAAATTGTGTTACATGTTGCGGATTGGTTGAAACGTATATCGATCACAGTTTCAAGTTTAATTTAAGGTGAACTTTAAACTTCGCTGTCTCCACCGCGACAATTTATCGGATGGATAGGAGGGTGTTTCAGTATCGGACCGATATTTTTTTCCAGTCGTAATTGACACCGTTACGTTTCGATGTGTATTTAAAAGAATCATTTCACTAGATTAATTCGATACCCACTACCTACCTCGATAATCTCAAGCCTTCTGTATTAATCGAGAATTATTCCTCGCGAATTTTCCTCCTATAGTCGTTCAAACTTGCCCCTGACCTTCGATCAGCTTTCAGTGGCCGCGAACTATAAGTCAAACCGAAGAGTAGGAAACGAAGAACGGGACTCTACCACGGAAAGAATGACAAGATCGTCGAGTGTTTCTCGCCGCGTGAAATCCTCCCTGTCGGATTGTACAGCCTCTGAACGAACGGCATGCGATTTCTACGGCGACTCGGGGGGAGATCCGGTACCACTCGCAAGTCTTCGGCGACGGAAACGTTAAGTAAGGAGGAATTCGGTGGAGGGTCGGCAATAGGGAAACGTTGGAGGTGGTGGACGAGGTTTAGGCTCGGTCGTAGCTTACGGCTAGGTGGCCGTGTGGGCGCGTGGGTTTCGGTTCGACCCCGAAAGTTAGACCGTGGTAGGAGGTGGAGGAAGGAGGAGAAAGTGAAAGAAGGACAGAGCGTTGGAAAGAGAGAGAACGAGAGGGTTGGACGGGTTGGGTTCGCCGGCTCACCGCTATTGATTTTTCCCGCCAGACTCGCGGCCTCTTCGTTCCACTTTCGATCCTCTCCGGCTTTCTCTTTCCCTCTTTCCCGCCTCTTCCTCTGTCTTTCTCGTTCGTACCCTTCTGCCTTCCGGCTTTCTCGCTCGCCCTTCCTTGCACTCGCACCCGGAAACACTTTCGCTCTGTCTTTCTCGCTTCATATGCATTCGTCTCCTCTGCACCCTTTCTTTCCCTCTTCTTCAACCCTCTCCCTGTTGAGCTCTCTGTCGCGTGCTAGGTTCTCGGGGTCCCTCTTCGTCGCACGCTCTCGTTCGGGTTGCACACCCTGTTCGCACGTGCGTGAGCGTACGTGCATACACACACGTACATTGAGTGGGCCAGTGTATGCAGAAGACGTACACACGGAAGAGAAATGCGCATCGTGTGCACCGTACGCGTGCGTTCGCGCGTGTAAACGTTCTTCTGCATCCACTTCTGTCAGGGAGCTGGCTGACGAGGGGCTGACGACGCTGATTTTCGCACCCCACCGAGCCCCTGCGAGCAACGAGCCTCGTCGTATTTCTTGTGCAAGTGGAGGGAAGAGAGGGTGGGACGGCGACGAGTCTCGTTTCCGTTTAATCGGCAATAACTGCCGGGAAAAGCAACGATTATTTCGATCGTTTCTGGATCGTTTGTTCTGCGTCGATTCGATCGTACGTTTCGAAGTATTTGGTTCGGGGTTGGGAATCGGGCATAAGGAAAGGGGTGAGCGTTCTCCCTCCCCGGTAACGGCGGGAAGCGAAACGATAGTTTGGAATGTCTTTTCTCGATGTGAATTTTATTCTTTGATTCTTGTTTGATCAGTATTTCCTCGGCAGTCGAGGAGGCTCCCCTGGACATCCCATTATTCCGTAATGGTATCTTCTCGGAGTAATTACGTCGGGATGCCTTACTTACAATCGGGCCGATTCTTTCCGCGGAAAAGTTTTATCAGTATGTCAGGGGGAATGCGCGTTTTCGCCGGGAATATGGTGGGATACGGTTGTTAAGTGAAACGGCTGCACCACTCGCATTATGCAAAAACGCTTTTATTGCGCCGTCGCGCCGGATTTATCTCGCCTCTTGTTATGCGTTCTGGAGTTGCGTAATTAAAGGGACTGGGATTCGGAGGAGTTTGGTACGCGTCTTTTAGCTGTGAAGAAGTTGGTCGAGTATTTCTGTTTATCATAATCCAAATTAGAAGCACGGAAAAATAAAACCTGGATATATTATACCGATAAGACGAATCTCGTACAATTTCTTTTTATTAAGAAAAAAAAAAAAAAAAGGAATAAAAGGAAAAAAAGAAAAAGAATCCGTGTCAGTACATTCATCGTGATTTCAATAACGCACCAGTTACAAAACAATCTCTCTATTATCGTATAAAAATCCATACTTCTATGATTCCACAATTCAACCGTCGAGCAACAGTTAAAGCTAATCGCTTGTACAAAAATTCAGGAGGTCGTGTCACGATTTCTTGAACGAACGTGGCCGCGAACTAGCCGGCTGATGGATCACGAGTACGATCAGAAATGACAGCTGAACGGTAGCTATCCTACGACGCGGAACACGTTTCGATTCCTAAACGGCAGTCTCGTTCCGTTTGTACACAGCAGAGTCTGTCTGGCCCTCGCGGTGGCGTTATTACGAGTTTATCACGTTCGACCTATTCGATGTCCAATCTTATCGGCTTTCTTGACGAAGCAAAACGCACCGTCACTTTCTTATGTCAGTCACGGCACGCGGTAGGTCGTTGCATCTATTCGTTGCAACGTCCTTCGTCCGATTCCTTCGTGTATTCAAGTGTCCGCTTCGTAACTGTGCTGGCAATTTTCATTCAATCGTACGAAAGAGACGCGTTACGTTTAGATGATGGATAATTTTCTTTCTTTTTTTTTTTTTGTAGAAAAAAGTTACAATAATTTTTCGTGTTTTAGAAGTTTGAGAAACACGGACCTTTCAGAAAACAATGAGAGGAGTAAAATTCTTTCTTATCTCAAAAATAGAAAAAAGTATCAGAGTGTTGCCATCGTTATGATAAAAGTATCGATATAGAAAATGTTACGGTGATCGATAGAGACTTTAGAGATAAGTCTGCGAACCAGTTCTAGCCTCTGAACCTTGCACCAGTTCTAATATTTAACCCTATACGATAATAAATAATCGTGCATGTACGGACATTAATGTACCAATAGAAGACACCAAAAATGGAACTGCATCGAATGAAATACATCGAAACTGTAATATAAAGTCGAGCAATGCACAAGCTATTCAACGGAACGAACGCACGAGAGGTTACGCAGCTTTTTACCGACGTCGATACCACGCGGAACTGTGACCGACGTAATTTCGTCGCGGATGATGAGGTTGGTGAAGCGGAGCGGAGGCGGTCAGAGAAAATATGCCGATATTCTGACGTGTCGATTTACTTTAAAGATTAGGCAGCTCGTACACGTAGACGCTGACACGGAATATTCAGATATGCAGCTGAAAGGGCCCGGTTTTACGTGGCGTCCGGGATTATTGACTTTCGTGACTCGGTGGCGGGTATTTTCTAAAGGGGGGCTGTTTCCGAGCAGAAAACTGGAAGAAATTATTCCAGAGATTTTTGTCGCTTTCGATAATTATTATAATCCCCCGACGTAGCTTCGGTACCAGCCCGGATAAACCGAGAGATTGCGTTCAAATTTGTTGCTGTGTATAAGCGTAATTTATCAACCGGTGAAAAAAAAAAACGAATCTAAAATTTTCGTGTTAAAACACGCTCACGAGATGGAATTTGAGTTACGATAGGACCTTTGGTCGCGTTTCGTTCCGTGACTCATTTCAATTCCTCTCGCAACCAGGAAATAATTCGACCTCTAATCATTGCCCCGCGAAAATCACGCGTTGAAACGTTTCCCTGTCGAGAGATACATTTCGGCTCGCGTGGAATCGCGCGAATAGTCGTAATTAAACGTTGTTGGAAATTCGTTTGCACCACCCACTCTTCTCTGTACCGTCACTTGCATATCGGCCTTTCTGGCGTTGAATTTTCTCGTCGCGAAACAACGCGTCGAAGCGACTCTCTGACCCGCGCTGTTTCATCGTTTCGCTACGACGGTTTGTCGCGAGAAACCGCGAAAAATTTGCGCGTTTTATGACACCGGAGCGTGCTCCAAAATGAAGTTACTCGTATGCAGGATTTTCAGGCTTGTTCCTGATAATTTCTCGACTTTTAAACCTTTCGATCGAGATTCTTGTTATTTTTTTTCCCAGTGAACGTGTGTCTACGCGCTGTTCGTACGTCTTCGAGAGTTTTCCGGTGTTTTTCTTGCGTGTCTCGGCCAGCTTCTCTCCTGCATTACGCAACGAACGCGAAAAAGTATCGGGAATCTCGTGGGAAAGAGAAATTGCAAATACGATATGCGCGGAGTTGGACGGAAGTTGGTAGCAGAGGAGATTGGAGTAGACGCTGTGAACAACTCCAAACTGTATTTCCGTGATCAAGTTGATTGGATAGCGTGTACGCCGAACAATACGTGTTCTTTGAGCATCTTGAAAGAAAAACCGAGAAGTCCGCCGTTGGAAGTTATGCGATATTGAATTTTGGGAAACGCGCTTTTGCCAACCGCGAATGTTGAGCTTCGTGATTTCTTTTAATCATATATCGCTGCGTTCAAGAGCAGCGAGGATCGAATCGAGTACCTTGTGATATAAGCTCTTTGGTGTGTTCAGAAACTCGTGTAGGTACTTGGTTCTTTTACTTTTGTACGTCATGTTTTTCTTATGAGTTTTTTTTTTTTTTTTTTTTTTTTTTTAAATTAATTTTTTTTTAAAGGC
>SMSQ01026111.1:99314-127154 GCA_019453375.1 Ctenoplectra terminalis
TTTTTTTTTTTTTTTTTTAAAGGTGAATTGGAAGTTGAGGAATATACGTGTTGGTTAAAAATATCGTTGTCGAGAGGTCGTCGCATAATATTTTATTCAAATTTGAATATCGTATCGACGCGTTTGACATTTTGTTCAAATATATATTCCTTGAGAAATAATTTGCAGGTAGCCAGATTTAGCTGCCTGAAATTATCGATTCATCCCTAATTATTACAGCGAGATTATTGACGAGATATTTTTTAAACACCCCGAATAGAATGTTATTTAAGTATTCTGATATAGAAACCAATTTTAGATCAATTTTCCTTCCTACCTAAATTTCCATGTTATAAAAGAGAACCGATTCACGAGTTTACCAAAGTGAGATTCGAATCCTCATCTTGTTACCGTGTCAATCAGTTATCTCGTCTAGTTCCTTTCACAAATACATTTCCTCGATCCTTCAAATTTCGTGTCCCTCGGAAACTAGTTATATCTTAAAGCGAAGTTAGAACTTTCGTTTTACTTTATTATTCGTTATTTTTCTCCAATGGCGCTTGGCACGATCAAAACTGTACGTAACAGTATTACAACGTTAAATTCTGTTTCAACGTCGGAATAGCGGTATCGTGTTTGACAAACTTCTTCAACCGCAGCGCGTAACGTGCTGCGACACGAGCCAGCCAGCCAGCCAGCCAGCCGACATCGAATGCAGGCCGTGCCACGAAAATTGAGGGACACTCGAGTGTTTCGTGCATAAATCGCGAGCGTCGGGAAACTTGAACACTTTGTAGTTTTTATTCGACGATTATATCTCGTTTCTTCGGCTGCGACGCGGAGAAACGCGAGCCTGCGCGAAACAGCGGAACACCGCGTAAAAGTTAAACTGCGAAATTGCTCCCACCTTTTTCCTCGCGAGTGACTGTCGTTTTTTA
This sequence comes from Ctenoplectra terminalis, assembly GCA_019453375.1. Taxonomy (NCBI): domain Eukaryota; kingdom Metazoa; phylum Arthropoda; class Insecta; order Hymenoptera; family Apidae; genus Ctenoplectra; species Ctenoplectra terminalis. Next base: position 100,232 of record SMSQ01026111.1, read on the forward strand.
TGAGCCATACGTCCTCTTTCGGGACGTGCGTGTGCTCTTAATGCGCGTAAGTTTGCGTTAGGCCACTCGTGTGCACCATTGTAGGAGTTTCGCGAGACCGAGGTGCACCATGCCGCGTAGGTTTCCGCTGTATATCTCTCAAGTTGGAGGAAAAGTTTGCTCTTATAATTTGTCCCTTCCTCGAGTACCCAAAGACAATACTTTTTGCCAATCTTTTGGCTGGTCAACGTTAGCGACGAACCGCGATTCCATTTTTTCTCTTTTATTATATATTTTATTTTGTAGTTTCTTTCGATTCGAATTTTCTCCTCAGTACTTTATGTTTACCGATATACAAAAGTGTGCTTATGTGAATTTTATATTAAATTTTAATCGGAAGATAGAGCCACTGCTCTACGATATAAATTCCAAAATTGAACTTGGTACAGAAGCCTGAAGAATTAATTTTTTAATCCAAGGTTACCAAAAATATCGCGTACGATCTTCCTGTTACAAAACCTCGCCCGTTGCAACCTCCACTTTCCCCAAAGCAACTTCCAACCGATCACCGACACCTGACGTGGTCAATAACGTCGTCGATAAATTGCAATTTTCTTTTTTCCCTTTTTCCCTCATCGATTCGCCGAAACGTAGCGGCGATCGTCGAGCCGCGATTTCAACAATGGAGCCGCGTTAATTGCGCGGATCTCGTGGCGGGGTGGCGTTACGAGATATTTTAGTTGGTTTCGGTGGATCGTGAAAAAAATGCGTCTGACGGGCCGCGGGCAATTAATTTCCGTTGCTGAAGAGCCGGTGGCGCGGCACCCTGTCGACGCGTATTATCCATGGATTGGTGTGTCGGATCTCTTTTTCCTATCTTTTTTCGCCTGGTTTTTTTCGAAATTCGAGGTCAATTTGGGCCGACGGCCTTTATCGGCGTCGGTGTTTACACACGAAGCGTTTGCTTCACGGCCAAATTGCCGATCGCCGCGCGCGCCTATCGATTTATCGATGCCCCGTTGGATTTTTCCTCATATTCGGTAATGTTTTCTTCGCCTGCGCGGCGATAAATCGCGAGCGAGGAATTAATAACGCGGCAGCGAGCTTTGGTTTGTATTTAACCACCGTACGGGGAGAAATTGGAGTTCCGATTGGAAGCGTATCTTTTTCGTTTTGGAGTCGGTTCGCGAGGGCGATATCCGCGTATCTTATATCGCGATATCGTATAATTTTTGATCAAAATTGTATCGTTAATATTCGAAAACAAGAATGTATGGTTCAATTATTATTGGAAATATTATTGGAACAACTACTTGCTTTCAATACAGGATCAAACAGATATTTGTAGAGAATTTAGCGGCAAGTACGAGTGGGTGTATATTACGAGCCGGTTTAATTAATAGTTCAATTAAATAAACCGATAATTGTCTGGAAATGGGATATAACCGGCCGAATATTGGATCTTCCGATTTGCCGTGTTCATTATTCAGTTGCAATCGGTTCGCGTTACACACAATCGTGCNATCGATAAATCGTAACCGTTGATCGTTAAGACGACGTTTCTGTCCCCCTGTCGCCTTCTTTATGCGATCGTTAGGTCGGTAAGGCGCGATTCGATCGGGACGTGGAAGTTCGTTTAAGGTTCGAGAGCGATACCATCGGACGAAACCCTTTTGTGCGCTTTCTTTCTTTTCTTTCGTTGCGTTGACGGGAATCGACTGTTATGGTCGTTAACCGGCGAGTTGTAGTTTCCTATTGACAATATATGACAGGGAGCAGAAGTCTTGGGAAGTTGTTCATTTGGCGGAGGAAGTTTGTGAAATATTATCGTACCGATTTCGATTGAAATTATTGTCTCTCGAGTATGTATCAATTTAGAGGATTGTCAAAGGATTCGTTTCGTTTCGTAAAACTTGTAAAAAAGAAAAGCGATAATTGTTTAATTTCTGTCTCGTATCTCTCTAAGTATCCACTTGCGAAATTCCTCTATCCTCACCTGCGACGTTTCATTGAAATCGGAGCGTAACGCTTTGTGCGGTTGTCCCGTAACTTCTGACTTTACCTAACGCAGTTTAAGTTTCCCGAGCAACGGGAATCAGAGCTTTGTGCACGGCAGAGTCGTTGACTTGTCCACTTTTACTTTAAACGACCTTCTCTCGCTACCGGATTCGCAAAAACTCAAGTGATCTACAATCGCGAGGAAGAAGTTGGAACAAAGTTACTCCGCCCGAGGCAGGATCCCTCGAGTTCGTAGGTTATTGTGGGGAGACGACGCTCGCCGTGAAAGTCGATCAGGCTACGATGAGCAAGAAAGTTAACATTTTGGTTTAGAGCAGTTTTGCGCGCCTATATTCGACGGGGGAGACAAATTTTATACTTTGCGTGGCTAAACGATTATATTAGCGAGGCTAGGGTGCTTCAAGCGATTGACAAGTTTCACAATTTAATATCGTTAGCTTTATTTATTACCGCGATAATTCGAAATTGACAAGATTCAAATTTACAAGTTTTCTTGGTCACGCGTGCACGCCTGTACCACTGAAAGGGTAAAAAAAATAATCTTTGTCTTTCATCGTTGAAAACTATTTTTTCAGAAGATCGATGAATCTGCGTCGAGCAAGTAAATCAAATATTTAAATTAATTCTCAAGAAACATTATATCTCTGCGATGAAGTAGTATCTATAAATACATTCCATTCGCGTCGTTTTTTTTTTTTCAAGTTCTCGCTATTTTTAGAGAGGCATGTGGAATAAATGGTCGAAGCACGTGCCCGAGGGACGATATTTCTTTGTCGGCCCACAGGCAATCAACTAATCTGTCGATCTTCATGAACGCGTTAATTACCGAGGCCGGCATGCACGTTCCCTTCCGCGGCGTTCTCGTTTTCTCCACAGCGAGGACGAGTCGATTTGTTGGCTTCGAGTTATCAGCCGGAGCGGCGGGGATTCTCTTGTCAGCGTTTTAAATACACACGCAATCGTATTGGATCCCGTTTAATTACGACCCAATTACCAGGCTTTTTTGTTTTTCCCTCTCACCCGACCCTGCCGACGAACCGTAACTGCACCTTTCATATCGACCAACTTTATGCACGCTGTAAATCTCCCTGAAAATCGGTCGCAGCGAAACAACGACGGAACGTTATCGTTTTGAGCGACAATAACGATCTTAATTGTTCGAACGGTGTTTGAAAATATATCGAGGTCCGTTCCAATGGCGGGTGCATTCCGTTCCCTTCGACGAACGACCCAATTAAATCAGTCTTTTCGCGATTACCGAGTTTCCGTATGTTCTGGATATCGTCGCAAAGTAGGGTGACAGATTATACGATCTAACAAATGCAATTTTAAAATAAATCAATTATTTGTCCTACTTTTTGCAATGACAATTTAAATTATTCTTTTCACAGTGTANCTGTAAGTTACGGTGAAAGAGTTTTACAGGAACCTTTAATTCGAGAAAAAATTAATTCCTTAAGTTACTCGTTAAAAAGTATTTCCATTTACTTCGTGAAAATTTTATTTATATCAACTGTCACGCAACACTCGCGATTGATACGGCACGAAAAGTGTTAAATTCGATTTTAACCAATATCGCGAAACTTCTTGGAACGAATACTTAAAACATCAAGTGCCTCGCTTTCCCGGAGAATATTCCATATTTTAAAAAATTACTCACACCGAACGAAAACCATTTTACCTTCCACTTATCGAGAAACTCTTTCCACTCGTTCGATCGATTTCTTTCCCGGAACCGAGATCCTGAAAGACGCCTCGTTAAAAAGTGTTTACCCATCTAAAAAAGCTTGGAGTGCATTTCCTCGATCGGCTACTTGCTTGACACCCGGTGTCACGAAGCGTGGTTTCACACGCTCGCTACGGTATTTTTCCTTTACGCAGGCTGTCTCGGTGTTTGCGTTCGTCGAGCTATAATTCCGCGGATGTAATTACTTTACCAACACCACTCCGCCGAGCGGGGATAATATCGCTAACAGACGCACACGGCGAGAGATTCGCAGAATTTTGCGTTTGTTGAATTGGCTGAAGGATTTCCGATGAATCGGATCGCGCATCGGACTGTTCGCGGAAGGAAAATCGTTTCGTGCTATTTCCATCGCCTCTTCGAGCGCACGAACACGAGTCGGAGTTGGTAACTCCTCGGTATTCCGTGGACGATGCTAGGAAAGATCGATTCCCCGCCATTTCCGGGAGCTGGGAGCGACGATCGTTGGTAGGATCGATGAGTAACGTTAAATTATAACGCGTATCGGCTCGTTTTCGGAGGTCCGCACGCACTTAGGGCTCTCTCGCCCGTTCGTGAGATTTATCGTTAAATCACAGCCACATAAATTAACATGTTAAATCGCGCACGTGCGACGGTAAATCAAAACTTTGGTACCGTGGCTGTTGTGAGGCGCGCGAGGACAAATTTGCCGGCGATATTTATGAGCATATTTCTGAATTAACGCTTTTACGCGGATTGGCCGCGTTAAACTGGCCAGAGCCAGTAATTAATTGTCGTTCCACGATTTAGACCGAACTAGCCTGTTAACTCTGAATTTTTTCCTTTTTCTGTTTCAGGTGAGCAACATCTCTACATTTTTCCCTTTACTCGGTATAACTATACACGTGTACGCGTGCGATGTCCAGTGCGCAGAGAAAGAAACGATGTTGCAGTCTCGGTGAGTCTTGCGTTTTTTTTTTCTTGGCTCCGTTAAACCGCGCGTGTGTAACGTTGCGAGTCGGAAAGTAACAAGTTAGAGGGCACATAAGAAGTAAAAAGAAGAAATTCGACGAGGATACGTTGTGCACGAGATTCGGAAAAAACGAGTTCGCGATTACGTGGCTATATGGGGATGTTAGGGGGTTTGGATAGAGAAGGTGGCTCGAACGAACCAAATGGAAATCCTGATTTCATTCCAAGACGCGCAGTCTGCGAAAGAGGCCCGCCCCGAACAGACAGAAAATGAGGAATCCGGCTCGGGGGGTGGTCGAAACGCAATTTAGACGGGCGCAAATATAGATGTCAAGATGTTTACTATTAGTTGGAGCGGGGCCAAGTCTACCTCGCGCTGGATTTCCGTATGCGACCCTTGTGTTTCACGGCTATCGGCTATGTAGCACTTTTAGGTGTCGTTAACCGGAAAAGCGTTTTCGAATAAAAGACTCGTAATTGCCTCTTTCGATGGTCTCTCGGGATAGTAGCCGATTCGTTTATCTTTACGCGGCTACGTTCGTCTTTTACGGAGAAGATTCAATCAGCTTGCGGTTCTTAATTATTTTTCAGAGTCTCGGATATTTGAAAAAAATTTTTTCTTCGCGATTCAAGCGAATCGACTTGATTCAAAAATATTTGCGTACACGAACTAGAAGGAAGCTTCCTAAAAAACAAATCGATCTCACTCTCGTTTCAACAATTTCTCGACATCCAATGCACCTGCGTTCAATTGTAAATAAAATCCACTCCAATCGATGAGACGATTATTTCCGAATACCGGAACACTCCGACAACTGGAAGTCTATCCACCCACTCGTCGCGTGTCTACACAAGACGATCGTGCCGGTAACAATGGCAGGGTTTTCGATTTTAAGGTCCTCGATGCTATAAATTAGGCAGTTCCGTTATCGTTCTCGAGCGATTCGAATGCGATTCGAATGCGATTCGAATGCGACTCGAGTGCAATTCGAAGGAACAACGCTGGCCCCTCGTTCAAGGATCTCCGGAGATCTTTAGGACCTTTTTAGCCGAAAGAAAGGGGAAACCGGGGAAAGAGAAGAGAGGAGCCAAGAGCACGCTCTTCCTTTTTACTCGTGGCTGGCTGGAGTTTCGTTCCCTTCCTCCTGGCGAGTGCATCGGGCGAACTCTCTTGGCGAAATCTCGCCTGTTCCACGGCAAACAAGTATATCCGACCGCGAATCACCGCGCCTTTATCGCGTGTTTCCCGCAGAGCGATTTTTGCTCCATTTAACTTTGATTATAAGTCGTCTCGCGTTACACGAGCTTTAGCCCGCAGCTTAAGGGACGAAATCGCGCACGGAGATCTACGGAACTCCCAGCGCATTCCCTGGCTCGAGAAATCTAGCGTGGCTAAGCGCTCGGCTATCTCGTCCAACTGGGATGGCCGGCTGAGAGGCTGGATTTTCGGACTGTAAGAGACTTCGCTCGTTTCTTTAACGATGATTTTTTATTAGGAAAAGATGCGTTGATTCGAAGCATTGGACGATGGCTGGTTTTCGTATCCTGTTTTGGCGTAGATATGCCTGTTTCAAGCGGACGATGAATACGAGAATGGAATTTCCGCGTTGATTTATCTGTGACCGATTTGAGGAAAGGCTAACGATAATTTCATCTCTGGCTCGCAGTAACTGGATACCACCGGTTTACATTCTGCATGCGGTTATTTCTATGGAAGCTCGAATTTTTTTAAACGACACGACCGGTGACTCGCTCCCATTTGTGTTAATTGAAGCGACGTATATCTATTTCTGGAAAGATCATTGCTTATATGATAATTCCGGAAATTTTCCGTTTTTCAGCTGTTTTTAGCACTATACTCAATATCATGAACATTAATATTAAAACTACATATTTATTTTGGCGATATATTTTTTTAGTTTAGATGTTGATTAAACTTCCGATGTATCGATTTACAAAAAAAAAAAAAAAAATTAACCATAACATTCCAACTTATCTTATGAATATCTGAACTTTAATTTATAATTATAGTTTTCCGTATTTCATTGTCAGCTGGATTTCAATGAACTATTAGCATAACCAAACCTTTTCAAACTCTTACTACTATCTCAGCTTTATCAACCCTCATCGGAGAAAGACGCTCAAGAGACTCTCTAGAAATTTCGTTCAACGACTCCGTTCATTCGATCACCTTTTCCATATTCCTCCTCCACCTCCGACATCGCGTCCACGGTGAAAACGCGTAGGTTGCGTCTCAAGTCCATGGCGAGGCATTAAATACGTCTTCCTCTGTTATCGTGAACGCGGCACGTTCATCAACGCGCGGTCAAGTTTGTCAGATTGTTGACCCTTGATAAAAGGTCCGGAGCGCGAGTTGCACCCGGTATAAATATCGTTGGTCCGTTAACCGGGAACGGCCGCGTGGATCTTCTTGCCGACGTTTCCGCGTGAAGTAAATTTTCCCGTGCACGGCCAGCAGGCCGAGTGGCGGCGGTGCGTAAGCCTCGCGAAATCTGTGTGTGCAAGCACGGATGTGCTACCGCCGCGCTATCTGATCGCTCGTAACAGCCTCGACAGACGATGCATCCCAATGCGAACGCTTTTTCTTGTTTCTTTGCTTCGCGTTGCTTTGGAGCCGAGCGTTACAGGATTTCAGAGAGAAATAAAAAATTTCACATGGATTTTAGATACGTTGTACGATGGAAGTCGTGAAATTTGGAAGTTAAGGTTTGAGAGAGATTTTGAGAAGGTTTCTTTGGAAATTTTAGGTCCGTCGAGTTAGGTTTTCGAGGTGTAGATGGATTTTGAAAATTTTTCGGTGATTTCAATGAAAATTGTCGAGAATGTGAGACTGATCATTGAAGTCTGAAATTTAGATGCGAAATTTCGGGTAGGTTCCTTTGGAAATTTTAAGTTTGTGGAGTTGTTTCAGGGATCTTGTATGAATTCCAGAAATAGTTGTCAATAGGATAAAATTGAGAATCATTCAGGGGTGGTTGATAAAAATTTCAAGTTTTAGATCCAACTGGATATCGTGAATTTGTATCGACGTTGGAACATTATATTCAGAAAGTTATTTAGCGATAGACGGGTTTTCCTACTTCATTTACCCCCCGAGTCTTAATTTTAGTTTTGTAACTCGTTTTTGAGAACCCACTGATACGATGCTAAGCTCGGTTACAAGGAAACGTTGAAACCACTTTTCATTCGATCACGCACACAATTTACATTCGTAGCTTGATTAATGATACAGCGGAAAGAGTAAAATGAATGGGGAGTCCTCTTACAGGAAGAAGTGGAAAAATTTCTACCACTAGTTAAAGCTTCCTTATACTATTAATTTTTTGTCGAGAAAATATGTCTGATATCCTTACTTTGTATCACGTTTCACGAGACGTCTGAGTACAAGAAAACTGGTATACGGTAGAATAAAACTACTTGAATCTGTTACGCAGTTTATTTCCGGAATCTGGGAATTTTTGTACGATAATTAATTACAAAAATCTTAAAATAATTTTCATGCCAAAGCACGATCCATTGAATCGTAACGCTGCAACGAGTTTTCGAATTTTGCACCAAATTGTTTTACACAAATTTACGTTTTATCGGGAATTATTCGAAATCATTGGGACGACAAACACTCCTCGATAGTTTGTATAACTTTTTAAACGACCCGGAGCACTTAATCTAGTCGCAAACATATTAATCTTCGTTTCTATTGTCTCAACTCGCCAGGACTGTTTACTCTGCCTCTTTGTAATATTTTATTGGCATTTGGATGCAGATACCGTTGCGGTCGAAACTCGAGTGATGAAACGGGGTAAGTGGAACCTCGAGGCGAGCTCGATTCTCTCGGGCATTATCTCGCTCGAAGATCAACCAGATAAACTGATAGCTTCTCGAACACGTATCTTGTACCGCGTTTTTAACGTTAATGAAGACCGACTTGGTCCAAAAAGAGACGCTTATTACACGCTAATGATACCTCTCCGACCAACAAGAAATTAATAATTTACCAAAAAATTGCCTATTTGTTCCATTCGCTTTGCAACCACGTTATGCGAGAAATAAAGAACGAAACCTTTCGTTCTTCATTTTTTCAACCCTTTAAGTTCTGAATATGTTATACTCGAACGCTTCGCCAAACGTTTGCGATATTTAAAACGTGAACTGTACACCCGAGTATCGCAACAGTTATCGACCTCCAACGTTTTACTTTTTTCCCAATAAAAGAAGGGCAAGCAATCGCAACCTTACCTTTCCATAAAAATGGGAAACCGAACGAAGGGACAAATAGCGGAACGGAAGGCGCACTGGTTGTTTACAGGCCGCTGCGAAGGCAAGCTCGGTGGAAGGCTAATGAGATTCAGCTTCCTTTCTTCATTAAGCCACCTACTGTGCCTGACAAACACGCTACCGCGCGCAGTGATCCTCATTCGGTCGCGTCTCAAACGTCACGGAAGTAATTTAACTCGAAGCACCAACGGTGTCGATGCCTCGCGGCCAAACAGGCGTTTACCATCGGATTTTAATATGCCTCTACCCGTTTAATATACCGTCGGCCAGGAATCAACGCGGCAGGGAATGGCCTCGTAAAGAAGGAAGCAACGCCACCCATATGGAGCACGGGACAATCTTTGCCCGTTTATGTAAGCGACGATAAACACGCTCCGACGAGAGCCAACGCGCCGGGACTACTTTTTATTCTCGAACAAAGCGAGGATCCTCGACGAGCTTCGCGCGAAATTATCGCGCGGAACGCGTTATCCTCGGCTTATCTATGGAAATGCAATACTTGTCCGCCATGGAACCGCTGAGTTACGTCTTAATGTCTCGTGCTTGGCGTGGCTCGCGGAATTGTCGTTCCGTTGAAAGGTGTTTGAGGAAAAGTGTGACACGTGTTTGTTTCTGGTTGTGATTTCCAGCAGATTTTACTCGAGATTAGAGTAGATGGTATAAATGTGGGTTGTTGAGGAATTTTCAGATATAGGAACACAAGATACAAAAATAAGAAATGTCTGTATATTCAGACAATCTTCTCTACTGAAAGTTTCTTTCAACGATTCTGTCTTTTCTTTTCTCTTCTTTTCCTTTCTTTTTCTTTTTTTCTTTTCTTTTCTCTTCTTTTCTTTCTCTTTCTTTTTTTTTCGAAATTGGTGATTCGATAGCGGTTAATTTATTTGAAAAATTCTACTCCATGAAAAGGAAGAATCGCCATTTAAAGTTTGTTTGAAATATTTGGCAATCCTAAGACTGAAGCGTGTTTCTCGATAAATTTCTAGGCCGTCTCCTCATCTCGAGCTCCGGATCCGTGTTCGTGCTTAGCAGGGCTAACCTACTAGTCCGGGGATGTAGAGGGCAAGCGGTCGTAGGGCACTCGGGGGCACTTGATAGAGATAATTGCCTCGTTACTGGGGCGGTACAGCGCGAGACACGACGCGATAATGTGCTGTCGATCAAAGCTAACGGGCAGCAGGTCCCGTTCTCTCCGGCAAGGCGATCTGGTTGCCCAGAGCCGATGTATTTAGCGATGCAATAACTGGATGGATACTCCACGTTGCCCCCTCGTGTTGTTCTGTAACATTGTTTCCGCCTCTCTTCCCTGAATTTCTGGATTTAGCCGATTCACGTGTACGCATGCGAAGAATTTAACTCTCTTCCAATTTTGGCCCTTAATATCGGAATTTAGTTCTTAAATACTTCTTGGAATATACGCTACAGTTTACTCGGGATTAATATACGGCCAAAATATTCTTACGAATATTAACCGAACAATCTGCGTCGTAAACTTCCAACAATTTTAGTCTCGTTCCCTTAACGATTGACAAAACAAGCGAACGGTCCATGATGCAGTGGAAAAAAAAAAACCACTATGATCACGATCGGAGCATTCACCTGTGTCGTTCGTATTTTTTTGGATCACCTGTTTTTTCCTATTCCAACCGATAACTCGTGTACCGAATTGCGCAACACAGCGGCAAAAAGTCGGATACGCTTTTAGGCGTAGCCGATTTCGCGTATTTTCACAGTTCATTCCGAGCGTGACTCGTTGGAGCTGGGTTTTGGCGGGGACACATACAAAAAAAAAAAAAAAAAAAAATATTCAATTTTTCGTCGCTGCTCGCGCACTTATTTATTTTCGCGTGTTGTTACTCCCCGAGACGAGCGGAGAGGTTTATACGAATGAACTGCAGCACGGTTTACCTTTGCCTGCTATTTCCGGCTCGATTTGCTGTAAATCGTCGCGCGCCGCTATCCATTGCCGTTTTTACGCTGCCTGATAAAGTGCCACGGATAAATAGGACCAGCGTTTGATCGCATCTTCGAATTTATTTTTGCACGGTGTGAGCAAATGCGTATACAAGCCGGTGAACGGGTTTCGAAACGCGTATCCGCTGGTTATTGGGCTGATGTGGAAGACCAGTGATTTTTCAAACCATCGGAAACAGAAATTTGGAATTGTGTTGGGGAGAACGAGCCTGAGCTTCGTTTGGAACTTACGATATCAGTTCAGAGCTGGTTATTCCATTGTATCGTGTATACAGTTTGATATTTTAGCCGTTATTAAGCTACGTAAAAGGGTGTCGTTGCTTAATGTTTAATTTACGACCTCAACGTATCGTTCGCACCAACTGTAAGTTGTTACTATTTTTTTCTTTTTAATTTAGAAAAACTCGATTTCCGTTTAAAGAGGTGCATACACGGAACGGTAGTAAAAGTTAAACACTGAAAAATCGATGGCGTCGACAAGCGAAGTAGCGTTCGAATAACGTACGAGCTATCTTGGAAAGAGTCATTTCCACTCGAAATCGCGTAACTTTTCCGCGTTCGCGGCGTCAGCGACGTATCGAACCGATCTGGAACATCCGACGAGAAATCAAACGAAGATCTCAAGTGAATTACACGCACCGTCGATGCATCGCCGGAATCGTTCAATAAATTAACTTAATAGCCGGAGTTATGCAAGCGAAGCCTAACCCATATACGTCAGTGGTCGGCGAGGGGAATGGAGGGGACGACGATTTTATATCTTCCTTAGAATCGTTTTCAATCTGCTGCAATAAAAGTTGCGCTCTCGACTTTTCAAGGAGACCCGTGTTACGCGCGCTCGCTATCAGTCGAACTTGAATTTCATTAAACGCCGATCGGGCGAAACTTTCCTAGGAAACATCGATAAATCGTAACCGTTGATCGTTAAGACGACGTTTCTGTCCCCCTGTCGCCTTCTTTATGCGATCGTTAGGTCGGTAAGGCGCGATTCGATCGGGACGTGGAAGTTCGTTTAAGGTTCGAGAGCGATACCATCGGACGAAACCCTTTTGTGCGCTTTCTTTCTTTTCTTTCGTTGCGTTGACGGGAATCGACTGTTATGGTCGTTAACCGGCGAGTTGTAGTTTCCTATTGACAATATATGACAGGGAGCAGAAGTCTTGGGAAGTTGTTCATTTGGCGGAGGAAGTTTGTGAAATATTATCGTACCGATTTCGATTGAAATTATTGTCTCTCGAGTATGTATCAATTTAGAGGATTGTCAAAGGATTCGTTTCGTTTCGTAAAACTTGTAAAAAAGAAAAGCGATAATTGTTTAATTTCTGTCTCGTATCTCTCTAAGTATCCACTTGCGAAATTCCTCTATCCTCACCTGCGACGTTTCATTGAAATCGGAGCGTAACGCTTTGTGCGGTTGTCCCGTAACTTCTGACTTTACCTAACGCAGTTTAAGTTTCCCGAGCAACGGGAATCAGAGCTTTGTGCACGGCAGAGTCGTTGACTTGTCCACTTTTACTTTAAACGACCTTCTCTCGCTACCGGATTCGCAAAAACTCAAGTGATCTACAATCGCGAGGAAGAAGTTGGAACAAAGTTACTCCGCCCGAGGCAGGATCCCTCGAGTTCGTAGGTTATTGTGGGGAGACGACGCTCGCCGTGAAAGTCGATCAGGCTACGATGAGCAAGAAAGTTAACATTTTGGTTTAGAGCAGTTTTGCGCGCCTATATTCGACGGGGGAGACAAATTTTATACTTTGCGTGGCTAAACGATTATATTAGCGAGGCTAGGGTGCTTCAAGCGATTGACAAGTTTCACAATTTAATATCGTTAGCTTTATTTATTACCGCGATAATTCGAAATTGACAAGATTCAAATTTACAAGTTTTCTTGGTCACGCGTGCACGCCTGTACCACTGAAAGGGTAAAAAAAATAATCTTTGTCTTTCATCGTTGAAAACTATTTTTTCAGAAGATCGATGAATCTGCGTCGAGCAAGTAAATCAAATATTTAAATTAATTCTCAAGAAACATTATATCTCTGCGATGAAGTAGTATCTATAAATACATTCCATTCGCGTCGTTTTTTTTTTTTCAAGTTCTCGCTATTTTTAGAGAGGCATGTGGAATAAATGGTCGAAGCACGTGCCCGAGGGACGATATTTCTTTGTCGGCCCACAGGCAATCAACTAATCTGTCGATCTTCATGAACGCGTTAATTACCGAGGCCGGCATGCACGTTCCCTTCCGCGGCGTTCTCGTTTTCTCCACAGCGAGGACGAGTCGATTTGTTGGCTTCGAGTTATCAGCCGGAGCGGCGGGGATTCTCTTGTCAGCGTTTTAAATACACACGCAATCGTATTGGATCCCGTTTAATTACGACCCAATTACCAGGCTTTTTTGTTTTTCCCTCTCACCCGACCCTGCCGACGAACCGTAACTGCACCTTTCATATCGACCAACTTTATGCACGCTGTAAATCTCCCTGAAAATCGGTCGCAGCGAAACAACGACGGAACGTTATCGTTTTGAGCGACAATAACGATCTTAATTGTTCGAACGGTGTTTGAAAATATATCGAGGTCCGTTCCAATGGCGGGTGCATTCCGTTCCCTTCGACGAACGACCCAATTAAATCAGTCTTTTCGCGATTACCGAGTTTCCGTATGTTCTGGATATCATCGCAAAGTAGGGTGACAGATTATACGATCTAACAAATGCAATTTTAAAATAAATCAATTATTTGTCCTACTTTTTGCAATGACAATTTAAATTATTCTTTTCACAGTGTAGCAAAATGTGGAATACAGAAGGAGTAATTTTAAAAACAATTATTTTATTATCCTAATTTAATTTAATATATTTAATTTACGATACCGAATCGGTCGGCTATGCGAAAGAGTTAATCGGAACAGTTTTATCTCCAATAGGTTTTGTTTCCAAACGTTAATAAATGATACTCATTCAAATACCACAAAATTACTTCCTCTGTTCCACTTGAGTCAAGCGCCCCAACCAGACTCTCTAAATCCCTCGAAAGAGGTCAACTACCTAAGTAGCAGCTCTCTAGCGGCTAATCACGATAAAGACGCACTTAAATTGGCCGTGTGTCCGTCCCGTGACCGTAACAACGTCACCGCCCCGAATGATCCACGTTCAATGATCCAAACAACGTCTACGAGGGACGCTACGAGCACGAAGGCGCGCGTAATGGCGATCGTCGTCCGTTCAAACCAATATCGATCCAACCACGAGCTCTGTCCGTCTTTTCCAGGAAGCTTGTCGTCAAGCAGCTTCGTGGTCGCTTCGACACGAGGAACAGTTATATGGAAGAGTTACGTGGGCTATTATTGTCGATGGAAGAAAGCTAGCGAGGTCGCAAAATTAGTAAGAGCGGCGGGATTCTTACATTATGATCATCGGAACAAAAGATTCGTCAGATTTATGAAACGTCGGATATTCTAGGCTCAATTTGTTGTCTTATAAAATATAGTCGCCGTAGAAAACGCAGTGAGATTGTAAATTAAATCTTCGAGTCCTAGTGTTTATTTAGAGAATAAAAATTTGTGCCGTCCGTGATGTGCTACTATTCAGCGTGAAGCAAGGGTTTCAATTTTTATCAGACACTACATAAAAGTGTACAAAAATCAGACTGTAAGAACTTTAAAAAATGCTTAAGTTCCTTACGAAACCTTTGACATAATTTCGTACGAGATATAGAATTCTTCTTCTTCCTAAAACTTGCCAAATCTTTTATCGCGACAACTACAATATAAGTACTTTAACACCTCTGCTAAATTTCCAACACCACGAGATTTCTTTCATCGACTACACGAAACTTCTCGCCGTACCTTTTCTGGCCAGAGCGCTTTTTTTTTGGGCGGCAAAAAATGATAAAAACACAACGTGTTGCGGTCACGAGAATATATACGGAGCTCGGTTTACGAGTGCAAGCGGACGGCCCGCGCGAGTACACGAAGGGCGCGGCGGATTATGGGGATCTGCGGTCGGCAGGTCGCGAAATTATACCGTGAAGCGAGAACAAAAGAGCGAACGGTTCGTACGTCCATCTAGAAATTTTATGGCGCCGCACGGGACCCCGGGGAGCGCAGTTTAACATCAATTAAACCGTCTAAAAGTTGCCTCTTGCCTGGCAACCGGCGGATTAATTCCCTTATTTAACGCGTGCTCTCTTTACGCTCGCTTTTTTCCACCTTCTTTTTTTCTTTTTTTCCTTTTTTTTTTCAAACCCCTCTTTTTTGTGGAATAATATTTTCCTTGTTCGCGTTTCAGTTCTTGGTGCCATTTTGCATTAGTTTGGTTTCGGTGTATCTAGTATTCTGTTACAATTTCATAAGAGTCACGTATGACTTGATAATTTCGATTTTCACGAACGACTCGCTTTAAAAGCGGAAAAGAAGAAGGAGGAAAAAGATTGCAAATTTCCTCCATTCGCGAGAAAAGCGCACGCGACTTATCGACGTCTCGCGCAAGTCGTAAACCGACGTTCAACGACACGATAAAAATTCATCACGTGTTAAGTGCGGGCGGGAAGAGGAGGAAAAAAGCAACGGCTAGAGGAACGAAGAAGATGATGAGGAAACGGTATCCACTTTAGCTAGGGCCCGTGATCCTTTGCGTCGGGATCATTTATGACGTTTAAAAACTCGTTAAAAAGTTGGTCGATGCGAACGGGTATAGATCCTGCGGGCCTTGATCCATGCTACTTTCAGCGCGGCCCTTCGTTCTCCGTCTTTCTCTCTCTTTCTCTATTCGCTTGGCATCGGGATTATAAAAGTTTGATAAGGCGATAAATAATTATCCGCGAGCCCATCGCAAACTGCGGCTAACTTTTGAGTTACTCCACAGTTTTCAACCCTCCCTTCTTTTCCTCTCTTTCTCATTTTTTCTCTTTCCGAGCCGTTTCTGTTCCACGCCTACCATCGCTATCGTTGCCATTAACTCGTCTTCCTCCACCTGCTCGTTTCTTTTTTTTTCACTCTTCTAGTTTTTCCCTTTTACTTTTTAAATTATCTTTTTCTTTTTTACGCATTTAGTTGTTTCTCAATATTCTTTCTCGTTTTGTACCGCGCTTTCTTTTCGCGTTCTTTATTGGTCGTAATGGAACGATTTTATTGCAACCAAGATACCAAAAGTACATAAAAAGAAAGATTGGAAAGTATCGTGGTTTATTAGTTGAACTTATTAAGCACAGATCGCGTGCATCGTGTTACGTATCCGACAATTTTTTTTTTTTTCATCCTCTTGCTGCAGCCCCTTTTATGTATTCTTCTTCTTCTTGTTTTCTTTACCATTTTACTCGCTTGCTTTTTTCGCTTCTTTTTCCTTGGCCCTCTTCGTAAATCTTTTCCCTTCTTCTTATTCTCCCTGTTCGCGCCAGCGCTATTAGTTTTAGCCAAAGTGGGCCTATTCACTTTCGTTTCCATTCACAAGCGGTCATAAATCTGGGAGGCCATCGGGCAACTTAGCCTTCGTATTTTTACTTTCTTGTTTAGCTTCATCAGCTGCATGCCAGATTTGCCCACATTTGTTTAGTTTAGAATGTTTCAACGGCTTCGGAGCGTCTCCCAAATTTATTACCTGCTGCGGCATTGTTAAGGGGACACGGATTTCCCGCGCGCGTCACTCAAGGGTCTATCGGTACTTGAGAGTGACCGTCGACTTGGAGGCGTAGTTTCGTTAGCTTCGTTTTTTGTATACACCAATCATATAGTTTTTTGCCACCTCCAACGTCTTACTCCGAAATTGTAATTGACCAATCCGTGTCCCTCATCCCCGCCGATGCACCTCTTCCGAGGCATCGTGTGCCTTGTAAATAGTTATAGTTTTAGAATTCAATAAGCCACCACGCAATCAACACCAGACTCCACAAGAGGAGCAACCTTGTAAAATACATTCAGTAAAATAGAACTTAGTTATTTTGTCTCCCTGCAAAGGGGAGTGGTCCTTCGAGGAGTCTTAGTCGGCACATCAGGTGCAAATTCGACCAAACTCGACCGATCGTCAGATCAACCACGAGTATATCAAACACTCCCTTTAACTCAGCTTGCCAAACTTGTTCCTTCGGTACCTCCTTCTTCAGCTTTCTTTTCTACTTTCTCCTCTTCCAGTAACCCTACGCACCTCTTCGCGTTCATCTTTGTTCCTCCCTTTTATCTTCTTTCTCTTCTTTTTTACACCGCTCACGCTTCTTCGCGAATCCAACTCCTTTCGCTCATTTCAGCTACATCTTTCCGCCGCTGTCTAGTTCCTCTATCCACTTTACCCTCCACACTTCTCCTAAACACTCGCTGTATCCCCTGCTATTTTTCCTCTCGGTCTCCTCGCTACTTCGCTTCTCCTCTACCCTCTTCGTCTCTTTTCTTGCTCCGTCTCTAGAATTTTCAACCTCCACCTTCTCACGCTCGCGACCGGCTCCTCCGTTTACCGACAAACTTTCGAGCTTCTTCCCGACTGCTCGGTACACTCCGTGCAAGGGTGAA
Source organism: Ctenoplectra terminalis (assembly GCA_019453375.1). Lineage (NCBI taxonomy): Eukaryota > Metazoa > Arthropoda > Insecta > Hymenoptera > Apidae > Ctenoplectra > Ctenoplectra terminalis. The sequence goes on from SMSQ01026111.1 coordinate 117,678, forward strand.
TAAGGCTCGGCTCTTCGGCTATACGAGTGCAATGTGTTCCCTCGCTCGCGCGTTCTATGTCGACGTTGGCGATATTCGCTGTCGTATCCATACCGCGCGCTTCGCTCCTCGAGCTTTACGACCGCTATCGAGCTTCGTGACTGGGAACTTGAACCTACGGTCGTGTGGATTTTGGACTCTTAACGGAGGGGAACGACCCGACTCCTTTCTGTAGGCTATAATTTTCATAACCCCTGCTCCTCCGAACCCCTCCAACGTTATACACCCGCGATTCCGCGCGTTAGGAAGGAACTTATTACATATAACTTTGGGATGACCCTCTCAGCGCCAGCGAAGAACCTACAGAGAAACGGTTTCGTGCACGATTTATTCGTGGCTCGGATCGAGCGTGCTTTCACGAATGTCCGGCTCTTATTGGGCTACGTACGAATGTGAAAGTTCGTTGCTGAGAAACGTACGAGCCGAATCTATCGGATGGACGAATACGAATCGGTGCGAGATTTCTATTTTCGGTTGGTTTGCGTATTACGAAGGGATGAAGTTTCTTGGTTGTAGCGTAGGTACATTTTGATGCTTGTGAATTTTATTCTGAATCGTGATATACAATTATTTCATTAACGTTGGACAGTGACGCGGAAGCTCAATATTATTCTACCGTTTTTCTTTATTAAGATTTATTTCAATTTTCGGTTGATACGTTATTAAATGAATTAGTCAAACCAGTCCATATTATTATTCATAAATGCATACAGGAAGCCTCTCATCGAACAGTTGAATTTTCGAATTCAATTCATTTTCAATGCATATCTCTCTACGATTTCAATTAATTATCCAATTTCCTTATACTCAACCACCCTCGACACGGTTCAACCAAACTGTGACATTCGATACACGTTCAGCTTCCCCGCTACCCTGTTCGCTATACATAATTCCTCTAAACCCACCGCAATTAGTTCCTGTTATTTTTCCCTCTGCTCCTTATCGCGTAGGAATGTCTGTCTGTCAATGATCCGGGACAATGGTCCAATACATCTTAAGCCGAGGGAATTGTGTGGAAAGGAGCGCAGAATGGAAAGACAAGGGAGTTAAGGGACCCACCGGTGGAGTCATGGGTGGCACGGGGTGCGGACAAGAGAGGGTAAATCGTTGCATCGGTAATGGCCGCCATTGTGGCTTGATGAGGTGGCTGTGTGTGCGTGTACGTGGCTGGTTGGCATTGTGTGGGTCCCATCCAGCATTCAGATGGCGCAAGGGGTGGCGGGACATGCGGTGTGTATTTCGGGGGTAGTTCGAAACGCCGGCGCTATCGGTCGGTGCAGGATAGTAGGTAGCTCTCCGGATTATGCAGAGTCGAGATTTAGCATTCTCCCTCTCTCTCTCTCTCGTCAATCCTCTCCTTTCTCCCCCTCTCTCTCTCTCTCTCTCTAACTCTTCTCATCGGACAAAGACAATAGCAGGAAGTCGAAAAGGGATGGAACAGAGAGGGAAAATCAAGTCAACAAGGAACGCGTGCACGCGTGTGTATCATGGAACGGTTCCGTACGCGATCCGCGACAGCGTCTGCGCCCCTGCGAAACGCGGACTGCCAGCGAGAAAGCTAGAGAGACGACCAGAGTCGCTAGCTCGCGGAGCGTCGGCCGCGGGACAATTTATATGCTAATTTATATGCGCTTAATAACGATGTCCGACGGTGCTTACCGACACGCCCTTCGGGCGGTGCCCGCCACCGATTAAATCGATGCGAACGTTGGCCCCCGCCGATCTCTCGGCCCAAGAGCTCGGTCGCCTGTGTTACGCCTTTACCAGCTGGCACGACTCGATAGCGATTTTTCCTTCGGGTTTAGGGGCTCGTTAGAGGGGACCGGATAGATCGAACGGAACAGAATTGGACTGTCACGGTGGAGTGCCGTCGTATCCCGGTCATATCTGGTGGTTTCGATGCTCGTCGGTCGTGATGCCTCGACGTGACGCTTCGACCGCAAGATGGAATCGACGATGACGGTAATCGTGGACCGAGCGTCGACAGGTTATTACTCCGTTGTTTGTCGCGCTCGTTCCGCGACGCGGTGATCGGATAATGAATGGAAGCATGGTTCGAGAAGTAATGCGAGCTGGGCGGGGTGTTGATTGAAAGTAAGCGTGCGACGAACATGGGAATTAATAGCGGCAAGGTGGAAGGGTTTCGTGGACGGTTAATGTTCGAAGCGATTGCGTCGGTGGTTGGTGCTTGATCAGAAATAGGGTATACCGGGAGCGTTTTCGTTTAATTATCTCACTCTCTTTGTAAATGAAAACTATTATGATAAGGTGATAAGTATTCCGAATTGACAGCTATTGCAAGTCACGTTTATGAAAGAATAATGGCTCGAGGGAAGTTTCGCGTAATACTGTTATTATTATTCCTGCTGCTATAGAATTGGAATCGATACCTGTTAATATTGCGAAAACTCGCGGCACACGTATCGCGTAAAATTTTTCTTCGCGCTGTTGAAAATTTATCCGATCGATCGTTTCGTGGTAATCGTGAAACAGTTACGTTTCACCGATGCTGTAATCGAGTCCGGTCATTCAATGGACCTATGACAAAAATGACGGAAACGTGGGGCGCGTGCTACGTGGAACAGGTTGCTGGGATGTAAAGTAATTAAAGGCGCTTTAATTAATAGAGTTTCGAACGCGTACGTGGAAAGGTAAGCGGATCCGCGTGTCGACGATCAGCTCGTTAAAGGGATCCGTAACGTTTAAAGCTGATGAACATTAGCGAGTGTATTTACTGCGCGGAAACGTGAATCGTGCTCGTTTCGATCGAACGAGAGAGCTCTCGGTTACACGTCTCTTCCTTTTCCTTCCGTCAAATGTTGTTTCGACGTACTTATTACGAAGAAAAAGCGGCATCGAGTTTCTGTCCAGAATCCATCGAATGAACTTGGACGATTCCGATGGAAAGAGAATTCCTCGAGTTATTTTGAACCGAGCTTGAAAATCCTAGACAAACATGTCAAACGATTCTCTCGATATATCTGGAAAGTTGTGGAAACTGCATTTCGAGAAAAACGACTTCGATGCTTCGGGACACGTATCGAGATATTTCTGCCCTTCCGAAACCGCAACTTGGGCAATTTCGCGAAGTTACACGCGGGAGAATAAAAATCGAAACACTGAGCCAATGGGGTATCGTTGAAGCATGGAGAAACTCAGAAGTCGATCTTTCGATTGCTCCACGGAGAACGATCTTCATAGTTTGACGATTAATATTTTAGTGGTTAAAATAATTCGTCGTCGGCGATCTTTCATCGTGAAACGATCTAAAAATTTTTACAAACACGAGCTGTGTGTATAAACAACATAACGCAACTCGATTCCCCGACTTTATTCAAAACCTTTCTATTTAACGAAACAATTTTTATTCGAGGAAACTCCTGTTCAACCAATCGTACACTTAATTACAATCATTATTCTCAAAACAGTGTACTACGATTTTTCCAACAACCCTATATCGTTACAATTAAAATCATTAAAACTCGTTTCCATCATTATTTCTCATTAGCCGTACCTAAAATTCGCATTCCCCGCCTAACTACGCAAAATAACATACAAACACATTAAACCACACGCACCACTCTCAAAGGCGCAAGTGCACGACTTAAATCGCAATTAAACTAACATAGAAGCATCGCCATTGCACTGCTACGTACACACACCCCTATACGAAGGTAGCATTACCCTACGAGAACCGCGTTCCTCGCAAATTGCGGCGCAGCGAGCCGATCAAACTTCTCAAAGACTTGGCCTCCTTAATTGATGTACCCACTTGATGCTAGGCACTAAGATCCAAGAGGTTGGATTCCCCGTCTCTGTGAGAAGGTTGGACCACCCGGTAGGGAATCCTGGGCGCACGTCATCGAAGAACCTCTAGTCTCGTTTGTTGGGACCAGGTGTGGAAGAAAGGGCACGGGATTGCTGTAGAAACCAGTTCGTTCTCCGCATTGGTCCCGTGTAGCTTGCCTGGTCCCTGGTTCGCGTCAGCTAGCTTCCACGAGGCATACGTTTTCCACGCAAGCCCACCTACGCTTGTCGTTAAATCACTCGCGTCAAAATATTGGCCACCAGCTGAGAAATAAACGTTCTCCGTTGGTGTTCGGAGGCGATGTTGCAGCTTTAGCACAGGCCGCGTATAAATTAAGTTATTAGAGACCGTAATTAGCGGAACGAGATACGTAACTCGGAATGAGGGGAACTCAGGGGAAAGGTAGCTACCGGTTCGGCGGGTTTTTTTTTTAGCGCCGACGTTCTCCTCGATCTCTTTGGCAGAAACCAGCAACGGTGTTGCGTACTTGGTGACGTTGAACTCATGCCAGTCGGATGATTCCTTCGATAAATTGCGCAAAAATCTTCTCAGCGGTGCACATTTGTCAGGCTAAATGCCTGGCGCTCCTGTCGTTACTTGAGAGCGTCCATTGCTTTGTTCGTTCGTTCGTTTTGCTTGTTACGAGTTTAGCAGATCGATCTACTCTTTAAACGGATAAAATGAAGATTATTATCGGTGAACCTTTAAAGGTTTTAAAGGAAATTTGGAAACATGGAACAGGGCTATTGAAATTTTATTCCTGGACAAAATAGACTTCGCTGGGAACAGCTATTTTTTTGTTTTGTTTTTTGTTTTTTGTTTTTTGTTTGAAATGTCACAGTACAGGAATTCACGCTGATAAATTTGTAACACCTTCGAAATATCAAAAAGGTGGATACGCAAGGTTCATTGTGTCGACGCGGTTAGGTTTGCCCAAACAAAAACGGTCTCGAACGAAAATCCCCTTTTATAATGTCGTTGACTTTCCAGTGCAAGCTGCAAAGAGAAAATCGTCGATCTCGTAGGCAATCTTCTTTCAGAATTCGCGATTATAATTTATACCAAGGCGGCTCCAAAGCTCGCGGCCTGTGTAGACTTTAGGTACACAAAGACCGGGGTGGACTATTATGGGACGAGACAGTTACGTGAGAGGGAAGGAAAGCGGACCGATGGAGTTCCGTAAAGAGATTTTCATTATGAATGCCTGAGACTGAAAGACACTGTTCTGCGAGAGCTTATGAAAATTTAACACGCTGGAACTCTGGTTTCAGCCGTATCGTAACACACCGCTCTATCCATTCTCAGCTAACCTGGTTCTCAATCTCTCTCGTTCGCTGTTTTTATTTTTCTCTCTCTTTCATCCCTTCTCCTTTTGTCCCTTGTATAGTCGCTTTACCTATTTCTCGTCATCGCTGATCGTTCTTACTAATAAATATGGTGGAAAGAGGTCTGTCGGTCGGTGAAACGGTTTTACAGGGAAAATTGAAGTTCTTGGTTCGTACTGGAGATCGTAATGATCGTAAATGAATAGAATTGGGCGATATAGTTTGATACTTTCTATTTCTAACAGAGTGTTTAAAATTGTGGAATAAAGTCTTGAAATTGGAACTGGATAGATAATTAAACAGTGTGCGTCACAAATACAGGGGTTGAATTTAGTTTGATATCGAAAAATTGTTCCGCAGAAGAATATCTTTCCGAAGAAACTGACTGACCGTTCCCTATTGTTTTTAATAAAATTCACTCAAAATATGCACGAAACAAAATTATGCCAAGTCTTATCGATCATTCGATTCGTCACGATTTCTGGTTACCTCCAGAAGGCTCCGACCTTACCTTTCGCCACGAAACGATTTATTTCTGCGGCACACGTGCACCTGCGGGAAAAACGGCCACTCGAAACGCGTGGCATTCCACGAACGGATAACATTTTCCTGCTCGCTCGTGTTTCGGCCAGATTCACGGCGGATTTACGGTGGAACGCGTGCATAAGCGCGTGGGAAATTCTTTTGAATGCCTGTCGAGCGTCCACGTGGGGCAAACGACGCGTGGCCCGCGTCTGAATTATGCAAAACAATTTCCACGCGTGTCTGCACGGCTAACTTGCGGCCGATTTAATTTCCAGACACGAATCGTGAATAGTTTCGTTCGTACCGTGTCTTGCTTTTAGAGAGGCATTCGTTTAAACTGTTTACGATTCACGTTTATTTTAACGAAAATTTCACTGGTAATTCATCGACAATGTTTGTTCCAAATAGGGAATCATTTTTATTCCCTGTTGCACGAAAATCCGTTTAAATCTCCAACGATAATATTCTGCACGAGTATTACATAGTTTTTGGTATCAAGTATTTCATTTTATTTCAAATGAAAAATATTATTGATCGTGAAAAAATAGGATGAAGTATTTATTGTTAAGCCCGCAGGATTCCAAATTTCACGAAGATAATATCTACAGTTTCAATTATAAAATTACAAACCGAATAACCTAAAATTACAAACCGTATGAAATAGGTACACCGACACCAATGCCCGAATAAATTGCTAAATTAAATTAAAAATAAAAACAGAATATCGAACGAATATTGAACAATTGTGAAACAGCTAAAAAATGAAATTTCTAGTCGAAATCCAATCTTCCAACACCGCCATCATACATTTCAGTCGTCATACATTCGTCGCACCGCTCTTCAAACTTCAAATCAAACTCCGATCCGATCCATTCCATTCTCAGACGAACGAATCACCCGTACTACAAATAATCGCCACCAATCGAAGTCGACGTCGACTTCACGAATTCGAAGTCCATTCTCTCGAAGCTACCGTGAAGATTCTCACATTGGAAAGCACGTGCTGACAAACTGTGTACCAGCCACCCACGTCACCTTTCGTATCTCTTTCTCCGCAGTCGAAGATATTCCTCGCGATTCTATCGGTCCGAGAAGCTCGAAGGATGTTTGCCGAGGTGAAGCAGACGGTGTACCTAATCCATCGACCGCGAGACCGTGGTGCACTTGTGCCTCGTCTCCTCTGTCTACACACACCGCGAGGATTCAGATAATACACGCTGTTCGAGAGTACACGCGAGAAAACTGGCCGCCTTGCGGCCTGGCTAACCGACAGAGAGTGTGATGAACTCGGGACCAGAGGCACACATGGCTTTCTCGCGGCCCATGCGGTTTCGAGAGCTCTGAACCGAGTTGTTCCGCGAAGAAGCGTGAAATTGAGATCGTTACGCAAAGTTTGAGAAGTTGTTTGATGGCGTGAAAAATTTTCCAGGATGCGGGATGAGCGTCGAGACGAAACGAAATTAAATAAAATTAGGGGAGTTTAGATTTTTCAACGATCGAAGATTTTTTCTTTGGCTCGAGTTTCTTTGGATTCTACATTTTAATTGGCAATTTATATTTCTGTACATCGATACGTTGGATTTATGGGATAAAAAAAATGATTTTAATTAAAATTGGTTGAGTTCTTCACGAATATTTTTCCTCTCGGGCTCTGCGTCGCACGCAAAAAGCGTATCAAAGAGTTTCTCACGATTCTCGGCTCTACCGTATCTCAAACAACTTGCAACCTTAATCACCCTTCCTTTCTTCCTGTTCCACTAAAAGTTCACGAGCGTTGCGGATTTCCTGTTTCCCCTTAAACTGAATCTTGTCGTATGAAGGAAACAACAGTTTCTTCGATCCACATTGTTTGCTCTATAATACGATCGGTTAGGAAAATAAGGAATATCACTCAAATATTGGGCTATTTCCGATCCAATTTCCAAACTTTCTTACGAGACTAACCGTCGAGCCAAGAACTACTCCAAAAACTTTCTTCTTTGAGATATAAAATTATCATAAAATACTTATAATTCAATCCTTTAAATTCTATTTATTTTCAACCAATAACATATCTGGTGGAAAGAATAAAAAATTAAATTACTTCGGCAATTAAAATAAAAAGAAAAAAAGAAAAATATGATATTCAAAAGTAAACTTCTTTTAATTACTCGAAAAGATAATTTCGGTTCTCAATAATTGTTAAAAGTTACAGTCTGCGGAATGAGAATTAAAAAAATGCTTGGAAAAAATTTTCAAAACACGCGTCATTGAAAACTTGTGTAGCACAGTGAAACGACGTGACACAAGGTTTCTGTAAAAAGAAACTAAAACGTGAGCAGCGACCCGAGTCTCGCGACGATCTCGAGGAGATAACCCAGTGGCACGACTTTCTTCGTGCCCAGAAACTATTGTCGACCAGTATTTACGTATTACGATGGTATTTATGGTCCATATCGGTACTCGAGGTTTATCTGGCCCGTAGTCTGATTGCAGGGTCAAGTAGGATCGCGGGAGCTTATCTGTTTAACGAGTTTCCTGTTTCGTCTATTTTTCCTTCCTTCGCCTCGAGTGTTCGTTCTTTCCAAGCACGTGGAACTGTTGTGCGCCTTAATTTCTTAAATAGCCCGGTGAAAAACAATCGTATCCAAGGCGAACTGTACTTAACCGTATCCGGTGAAAAAGCGCTATAAAATTATATCAGCTTCTGGTACTTCGTTCGTCGTTTTTCGGTATTTAAATTTGATTAATTTTTATTCTCGCTGATAATGAGAGGAGAGCAAAAATGCGTAGAAATCGCTTTGTTAGTTTCGAGAGATTTTCACGTTCGCACTGATTTTCATTTAAAAGTTCAAGCTTGGAAATTTCAATTTGAAAATTCGATACGAGAGGCGACCGTTTAGAAAATTTTTAATTACCATTTCATTTTTATTAATTCTATATTAAACGTAATATTCAAGTTCGTAGCTTTTCTCTAAGAATCAATCTTCTATTTCTTTGCTTAGACAGATTTTGATTTTCACAGTACTTAGCACTCATCTCGTAAAATACCTCGATGAATTATAATAAATTCAAATTCTAAAATATAGCAACAAATTCACCGTTCCAACGCTACCAAGCATAACAAATCCAACTCCACGGATGCACGTCGGATAATTAACCAACACATCAAAATCCGCGCCGTTTACATTCGGATCCGCAAACACGCGACGCACAGTTAACCGTTACATTGCGCATAGTTCATGGAAGGGCAGAGAATGCTTTGCTCTACAATTAACCGAGATACCGTCATAGAAACAGCGAAGTTGTATCGGGGACAAGAGTTAAATGTAAACGGTTCCATGTAACTTGGAGTTCACCGGCGCTTGATTCTTCAATGCAAATGACATCGCGGCGGCCATTAACGCGTGTACGCGTCGCTGTGAAATTCAAAACCCCATTGTGTCACGGTACGTTTCTACGCGATGGTGCATCGAATTTGCACGATAAAGAATTGTATTGTCTCGACACGAGGAGCCGCTCCCAATCGGGGATCGAATCACGTGACTATATAGTCGTTGAAATCTAGGCTCGTGCCACTTTCTCGCGACGAAACGGTGTTAAGGTTAAGGGGATCGTGGGCGTTTGATGACGCTCGTCGAAATGCCAGCGCTGAAGACTATTGTGTTGGAGGAAGACGGATGAACGCCATTCAGAGCGTCAAATAGGAGATTTTTCTAAAGAATAATGTTGGAATTCTTTTGACCCTTTGCTGGTATCTAATGAATTTCTTTTTTTTTTTTTTTTTTTTTTTTTTTTTTT